>LUCW03000264.1:20000-32500 GCA_001586965.3 Sphaeroforma sirkka
ACTTGCCTAATTTGTAAATAGACATAATAACGTAAGTCACGTTAATACATTAGCTGATATAAATAAAGTTCCATCTGAAGAAAAGTTAAAAAAAGAAAAAGACTTATTGGATTTTGGAGATTGGCGGGAGGACCAAAATCAATAAGTAGTAGTTCGGAGATTATAAAATTTAGTTTATAATATCCTACATCTACTAATGTCTCAAATAGGTCCAAGTAGATGAGTCATACCAAATACTCAGGCTATTGGAGCCATCAAAGTGAATTTAGAACACTTTGGAAATATTGGAAAAAAGAGCTTGTACTAAATTATTTAAAATACAAATAAAAACCAATGTATTATCTCAATTGATCTTGATATTTTAGACTGACCGGAGGCCGTATTTCTACATAGCCCCCAGTAGCTTTTAGAACTACGAACGTACGTTAAGATACGATCTAGTTGGTAAAGCGAAAACCAAAGTAAAAACAGTTTCGGTCATGACTTATCGAGTAAGTATGTGCCTATATGTACGAGTTCAAGACTCATGTTGTACTCTATGTCGTTTAGTATTTGGTCCAGTAACCATTTCCGATGTAGGCGCCTTACGTTTATTATTTGGTAAGGTATTAGCCAAAGGCTGTTCTTCATTAGTAAGTAAGTTTGAACAATTTTCTGCACTGTTGGTAAGCAGATCAGAAAGTTTAGTCACGTAGGAAGTAGGCGGCAAATAGGGAATTTCAGATCCGTCAGGGTTCGTAGTCACCTGAGGAAACCCTTTTCGTTTATCTCGTGTGTTCTTATGTAAACGCTTATTCCATTTCTTATTAAAGATACGAAGAAAGTCGCGAGATTCACGAAATGCATCGGAGGTTAGCCAAGCTACTGTCCCATCCATGAAACGGGTCTTGTAGTAAGTGTAACCGTCTTCGGATATTTTGTCAATTATATCTTTGACTTGTGACTCCATAACTGGTACATCAGAATCAAATGAGCGAGCGAATGAGAGTTCGGAGGTAGGGATACGGTGAGTGCCTAGATTGGTTGCGCTAGTACCATCAATGTTATTCACTTCGTAAGTATCACTCACTTTCTCATCATGGTAGGAAATAACAAAAGGTCCTATCGTCTTTAACGTTGGCGTTGGCGTTTCGATTTATAATGTTAACGTAATCGCCGACTTTGAACTGAACAATGTTCTTAGTGTTATTCCATCGGTCATACGCTTTAAGTAGGACGCGATTCTTGTGCTCGAGTAAACAGGGTAAACAACGTTCTGCATATGCTCGATCTTTGAAGCCATGGGGTAGCGTGTTTTCGGGCGCAGTTTTATCAAACGTTGCTTTGTAATTCACTATAGCGGCCAAAGAAATAGTGAAACGGAGTGTTCCAGTTTGAGGATTCATGCAGTTATTCATTTGAGTCTGAACCCATTTCAAATGATAAGGCCACATATCCTCAACGTCGTCTAGTGCGGTACGCAAGAGTTTCTTAAGTTCTCTATGACGTGTCTCATTTGCACCCTGCGTTTGAGGTTTGTAGGGAACACCACGCCTATGGGTCATGCCTGATACGAGTATAAGTGCCTCCATTACGTCGGTACAAAACTCACTACCGTTATCAGAACATAGTACTCGGGGAAACCGAAGTCATTAAAGACGTGATAGCATAATTCTGCCACTGTTTGTGGACGTTTGTTCGGTATTGCATAAAGCAAGTTATAGCCCGAAGCCACACATAAGAAATGACAGATATATACATCGCCAGTATGCTTGATCGCGGAGTTTAACCAAATCGACTATGACTCGGCGCATCGGTTGGTCTTCTGTCACACTTTTTAGGGGTGCCCAACCGTATCGCTTGATCTGGTTCTTTTCACAATCAGTACAGCGTCGGTATACTTCACGTATGGTTTCTTTCAGCGCCGGGTGATCAAGCCCTGCACGAATAGCCATTTTATAAGTATGCTCATATGCTCGATGCGTTAAATTATGTATAATTTTAACTCTACTTTCGAGCTCCTCTAAGTCAGTCAGATTCTGCGTAACGCTGGCTGGATGAACCATAGTCCTGTTGGAAAGGGCAACCTCAGTATCAGGAGGGTAGAGTCCTGAGATACATAATTGACAACATTGGATTGTTGAAGTATCTTCTTCAGTTGTTTCGCAACTCCTGGCTGTTCTTTAAGCAGCGCTTTAAGTAGTTGAGTGCGAGCTTCAGGTTCTCTTAGAGTTTTGAGTCTTTGATCCATGGCCTTAGCTAGTTCCATGTTTTTACGATCTAATGCCGTTTCAATCGGCATTACCTCGACTGCAATCTTGTTGGGTGCATGTGTTGTACGAGTCTTGAGCTTTTGTTCAAACTCTTTAGACTCCTCTAGTTTAGCTAAGAATTCGGTTGAGGGTTTCCACTTAGTGGTACCTGCAGGACCGATGCGACAAACAATGGTGTGTTTCCAAGGCGTCTTCTTAATAGAATAGGATCCCTGATACAAGAACGTGTCGGTTTCACGGTCGACATAAATAGGTTCGTCTTGAATCATATTAATTAAATCACGTATCCATGGGTCGGAGTTACGTAAGGGACAACACAGCGTAATGGTAGATTTAGTAATATTAACATAATTTAACAACTGTGCGATAAGTTGACAAGGTGGGTTAGCCCACGCATTATGCTTTGATAAGTCAAGCTGAAATGCATCACCTTTAGGATGAGTCAACGACCTATATTCAGAAACCTGTTTGTTATGTTCTGCGGCGAACATATCAACAGTAAATGGACCCCATCGTGATTGAGCGAGGTTAAACCATTTCTTATTTAGCATCCAATCGGTTGCTAATAACTCTTTGACTGTTTTCTGGTAGTCGGGCACAAGTCGAGAGAGCATGTCAGGAAGATGGTTATGTATTCCTGGAATGTGTGTTATATTAAAAGCGAACTTGGCAATAATGTCATGCCAGCGGCTCACCAACTGTGAATCAGGGTTCATATCTTTTAAGTATGTTAAAGACTTTGATCACAGGCGACAGTAAAGTAACTTCCATAAAGGTAGTCTTTAAACTGTCTTAGCGCAGTAACTATAGCAAGGAGCTCTTGTTTAACGGTAGGGTAATTCCGTTGACTCTTATTATAACTCTTGCTAAAGAATTGTATGTAGCGCGGTTTACCATTTATCGTTTGGTAAAGCACTCCACCTACCGCTCGATCTGAAGCGTCGGTTGCTACTTGAATGGGACACCATCCACAGGGTACTGCATGATGGGTGCGTCCATTACTTTACTTTTGACTAGTTTAAATGCATCATCACATTCTTTAGTCCAAAGCTTTCCCAAAGGTCCTTTGTGCAGCCGTAGGTGACTGAAAGGCTTTAAGTAATGAGAAAGATGCGGTACCGAATCCGAGAAGAAGTTAACAAACCCACACACAGAGTTCACATCTCTTCCAGTAATTGGTGTTGATAAATCCAACAGAAACTGTTTCTTGCCAGGATCAATTTCTACCCCTGCTGCAGATACTTTGTAGCCAAGTAAGTGTATAGTATCTTTAGCAAAAGAACACTTGTCTTCGTTAATCTTAAGTTTAGCATGATTAAGTCGCTTTAAGACTCTTTTTAACGAGTTTAGCATGTTCATGTGCTGTCTTTGTAAAGATAACTATATCATCTAAATAGACTGATACGTTATACGACAGGTCCGCAAATAGTTCCATCATAACTTGTTGGAAGAAAGAAGGTAACATGTGTAAGCCTTCAGGTGCACCTTTAAACTGGTACTTCTTACCTTGCCAAGTAAAGGAAAAGTATTTCCTATGAGGCTCATATATCTGTAGTTGATGGAATGCAGCTTTTAAGTCTATCTTGGAAAAGATAGTCGCACCTCCATTTTGCGTAGTATCTCGCTTATCTTAGGTAAGGGAAAACTATGTTGCGGAATTAGTTTGTTGATTGGCGACAGGTCTAGTACTACTCTTTGTTTTACTAAACGTTCCATCAGATTTATATTGATCGACCGCTAAGAGAGCTAAGTTAACTGGGGTTGCATCATAATTGATTTCAATTAGACCCTGTTTTAACCAATCTTCGATTTGGGTTTTGACAACGTCTTTGTGTCTCCAACTCACGTAGTTATGTGAAGGACACTTTAACTTAGAGAAGTCGACGTTTGTTAAGTCAAGTCTAACGTACCCATTAGAGAACTTTAAACATACACCAGTCAGTTATTGCAATCTTCCTGTTTTGTATAATTAAGTCCATAATTATATCGGTGAAGTGCGGAATCATATCCTTTGCTTCACCTTCCGGAGGTTTAGGTATCTTTAACATATTATCATCTGACTGATCTTTATTCGGGTCAGCCCATTAGGCAGACCAGTGAGTGTTATACCTAAACTGAGAAGATCAGTCATACCTATAATTAAATCGTATTTCTGAGACATGTCAGTAACGATTAGGTGAGTCTTCACTTCTCTCTATATCTGACAGCATTATGTGTGCATAGTCAATGGCTTGTTCGCAAGTAGTAACTTTGCCATTTCCCAAGATTAAATCAGTTGTTTCGTTATGGACAGCCATATCTGTAGCGTAGGCTACTCGGCATGAGATAGCAGAGACTTCAGCCCCTGGATCAAATAGTGCCATAACTTTTCTCCATTTACGAAAAACTGTTTGAAAGATACGTTCATCTCCTTTGGTATAGATTTTATTGAACATTTTCTCATAATCTTGCTCTAGTGCGCACATATGGTACTGTCAGTGCTTAACTTGGACGTCTGGTAAGTCCTTGCAATCCTCTTTGTGCCAACCGTTAGTACCCTTGCAAGTAGCACACTCTTTCATATAGTGTCCAAAATCTGGCTTGCCTGGTGCACACTTAACAGGGTCGTGTCTACCATTCCACTTGCCATTACGTTTTGTGAGGTTGTAACCACATCTCTTGCAAGGCGCTCTCACCTTCTTATCACCTTTCGGTTCGGTAGAAGTAGAGCCAGTACCCCTCCAGTAGTAGTGCGAGGTTTCTTAGTACTACGCGCAGTATTAGTCTCTCACTGCGTTTCGCTTAGTGGGCTGGGTGTAGCTCGTGGTACTAAGTACTCTAGTAGAGGAATTGGTATGCTTGTGTACTATCTCTCAAAGACAGACCAAGGCATAGATCGCAAATCACCATAGGCGATGATGTCATCATTGACTTTCTTAAAGAGGTTAGCTCCCAGAGTCTCCATCATCTGACAAATTAATAAATATTCGCCAGTATAGGTACGACCACCCATCCGAGTATTCATATGTGTCATATGAGCTAGAGCACCTCGAATAGTGGTATCGTTCGCAAAGAACAAGATAGTTCGCCATTCACCTGCCTCACAGAAATGAATAAAGGCATTCATCATCTGCTTATCCCTAAGGCTGGCAGACTCCTTAAGTTGGTCGAAGGCCTTCAGTGTCTCCACTGTACTCTCATTAGTAGAGAAATCGACCTCAGCCTGCGCGTTACCTAGCTGCTTTATAAAGCTTGGTTCTAAGTGTTCACGAGGCTCATGCTCAGTGCTACGGGCTGCTAGTGCCAAGATGGTGTCTATTTCCTTTCTCTTGTTATCGATTAGATAGCGAATGTTATCCGCTTTCCTATCGTCAAGGTCAGAGTCATTCAATAGACGGTCCTCAAGGACTTGCATACCAGAGCGTAATAGCCTGAGACGAGTATGTCTGGTTCTCACTTCCTCATCCTCAGGATTAGAGCGGGAACTCTCTAACGAGGTACTGGTGTAGCGATTGCCAAAATCGTGATTACCAGGGTTAGTTGGCAAATGAGGGTCGATATTACGAGGATGGTAAGCCTCATCGAGTTCCATACGATCATATCCTCTGACAGGGTTAGGTTTGTCAAGAGGATGGTCGATGGTAGCATCAGAGCTATAGAGATTAAATTTTGAAATATTAGCTCTCGCCAGTGGTAACTGGCTTAGTGGTAAACATACTGGCTGGTAAACCAGTAGGTCTCGGGTTCGAAACTGAGCCCGAATTTTTCTTCTTCTTCGGTATAGGAAGAATATCAGCCAAGTGGGACACGATAGAGGGTCCACAACTGCTGCTGCCGCTAGCTCCTTCAAGAGCGCTTCAGTGCGGTTCAATTGGCGTCGAGATTGAGAGGATCCAACCACTCGTTGTCGAGTTATGGCGTCCTCAGCTTCGGCCCCAAGATTTGAGCTGAATGGAATGGCTTCTCCATCGATGGCGAAACCGAAATTTTCGGACAGGTCCAATACTTCCTTTTCACGCCGGATTTGTGCTGGAGTGTCCTTTAGATGTGGAGTTATAATGCCCCCGATATTCGTATCCACGAATTTTCCAGCCTTTCGACGTTTATCCCCAATATTTGACGGCACGTGGTCAGGGGGGGCAAGCTGGGGTCCTGAGCTTCACTCCTAGGTGATACACGGACGCTGGCGAGCCTTTCCGCGGTAGTAGATACCTCTTCTTCCAAGGCTTTAGGATCCGACGAGTCATCCTCAGAATAATCCTCTGTACCAACCTCAGAATTTGCTTCCCCAACAGTATCCTCGGCAGGCTCCAACTCCAGACAGGCTAGGTGTTTCCACAGGGACCTCAGGAACCTCGGCAGGCTTAGCAGGCTTAGAGCCAGCGGCTCCTTGCCTTTAGAAGTACCCTTAGCCATAGTATTTGCTGGATAGTAAATCGATGTCAGACAGTCTAGAAGCAGTACACTACTGTAACTACTATTTAACTGAAAAATATGTAAACTTCGATGGAAATTACTAGGTTTCAAACTATATTAAACTAAAATACAATTTAGTCAGTTAGGATTTAGCAGTGGTAGCTTGTGTAAGAATGATCAGGACTGCCTCTTGTTAAGAGCCTAAATATCCTCGATCACACAGGGCGTACCTCTAGCTGTTCTTTATTGAATAATTTTCACTAGAAGTACTAAGTGTTCATGACCACTTGCCTAATTTGTAAATAGACATAATAACGTAAGTCACGTTAATACATTAGCTGATATAAATAAAGTTCCATCTGAAGAATAGTTAAAAAAAGAAAAAGACTTATTGGATTTTGGAGATTGGCGGGAGGACCAAAATCTATAAGTAGTAGTGCGGAGATTATAAAATTTAGTTTATAATATCCTACATCTACTAATGTCTCAAATAGGTCCAAGTAGATGAGTCATACCAAATACTCAGGCTATTGGAGCCATCAAAGTGAATTTAGAACACTTTGGAAATATTGGAAAAAAGAGCTTGTACTAAATTATTTAAAATACAAATAGAAACCAATGTATTATCTCAATTGATCTTGATATTTTAGACTGACCGGAGGCCGTATTTCTACACAGAGCCGGTGAGACTGACCAGAGCAATCATACTGTCGCCATTGGCCACAGTGCCACACACAACAATCAGGGCTAGGCTGCGGTGGTGCTTGGACAAAAGTCTGCATACACGACACAGGGATCCGAGGGCATTGCAATCGGGGCCAGCGCCGCCTACACCAGGGACGTGAGGCCGGAAAGACAAAGCAGTCTACCAACGGAATTACCCTTAGACGGCGCGAAACGCTTGGTTTACCACTTTCGTATGAGGGGTGGCTGGTGCAGAGGGAAAGCAAGGAGCTGAAGGTTGGAGAGTGTACTACGTCAGACGACCCAAATGAGGTGCGACTTCGGTACACGGACTATGTTCGACACGCGACAACCGTAGAGTACGAGAGTGTGGGCAAGGAAAAATGAAAAGTATATAAGTTAATGATTTGCGTTGAAAAACATCACTCTGCAAACAAACTCTCAATATGCCAACTTGTAAGTTTTGCCCCTACTCCTGTACTGGAAGCCTTGTCCGCCACATCGAGTCGATGCACTCGAACGTTTGTTCCTTTTGCACCTACTCCTGTACTGGAAGCCTTGTCCGTCACATCAAGTCGATGCACCCCGACACCGAGGAGGCGGTTACGCCCATCGCCACACTGGTCACTTGAGCTGGTGCCGACTGGCTGTCTAGTGTTTCCCCGACGGCTCTTGGGTGAAGAAGAGTAGAATTAGAAAGGGATTTGGAATCTACACGTGCAAGCCGTGCAAAACGGCCTGGTTGTCGGCACATGCGTTCCCCAAGTTTCATCAGTAGTGCAAGACGTACTTGATTAACCGCAAGCCGTAAGCCATGATTGAGTGCAGCGGCCGGGACGATAAGGACGTCGTGAAGAAGGAGACAAAGCCCTACATGTGTGGATTGTGCGAGGTATGCAGTTCCGAAGGCTGCGACGAATGCCACCCCGGCAAAAAAATAACCGCGATTATCGTTTTGCAGTAACCCCTTATTTTAACTCGCAGCATTACAAGCACAGCTCCTTGAACTTGCCCTGTTAGCTCCGGCGCACGATTGGGTTAGAAAGGCCTAGTTTTTCGACATTAAATCATTTTTATTTTATTTTTTATTGTCTCTACGCCCCTTCGGGAAAATCATGGTTATTACTCCCAGCGCTGCCAAATTGTGCATCAGCAGCTTAAACACATACAGGATCACCACCCACACAGTCTCGCGGGCTTGTGACGATGCGAGTTTCTGACTAAGGGTTAAGCGTATATCCTCCGCAGCCTTATGTGCCTCCTCTGCAGCCTTACGTGCTTCTTTTGAAGCACGTAGGGTCGAACGCAGACTTTCGTTTTCACGTGCAGTCATATCAGCCAACTGACTGGCGTACTTGGCCTCTGTGGCTCGCGTCTTCTCATAACCTTCTTTAACTCTTTCCAACTCGGCCGCCAGCCGCTGCTCCTCTGCGAGTCCACCAGCCGAGACCTGGCGACAAGTATGGACAACCTCGTCAAGCAGGGACTCTCACGATGCTTGTTCATCGTAAATCTTGCTTTACGAGATCCTGGATCTTTGCAACGTCACTTGTGGAGTAGGCTGCGACAATGTTCATTATCCACTGTATGTATGTGGTTTGACGTCCACGTTTATAGGACATGATATACATCATGAGCCCCGTAGTGTCGAGGTAAACAAAACAGGTGTTGTTGATTTTGATTTTCACCCGGTATTCATTCGGAATAGAATTGTAGACGGTCTGTGTATTTGCAACATCTACCAAGTCTGCCACTCCCTTGGCACTAAAGAATATACCTGCCACTGTCCGATCTCCAACGACGCGGATTGAAGAAAGCCCTATGTCACCATTGGTCTCGGTATCGATCTGTACTGGACAGTTCTCGACGATGCGCCACGATTCATCAGTAGTAGGGGGCTCCATTGTTGTTGACATGTTAAACAATAAGGCATTCTGTAACCCCGAACGCTTTTCGATTTTTTCTTTTTGTAACTCACCGCGAAAAAACTAATAACCCCCTTACTGCAAATCAATAACCCCCTTACATATCAATATCCACCTTACTGCAAATCATGCTCAACGAACAAGCCTACATTCGACGAGAAAACCTACATGCCCGACGAACAAGCCTACATTCACAGGCCTACATTCGACGAACAAGCCTACATCGATTGAAAAAAAAATTGTATCATCGCAATTGTATCGTAAACGTGGCTTACAAGAGCTTGACGCCCCCAAAATATCTTGGCCCCTCCGCCTCAAACAACGCATTGTCGTCCACAGTAATTTTGCCATACACATACCTGCTCGCCCCCGGCTTTAGTCGAACTAGGATCGGCTCAAACGTGACATTCTCGTGCACAACATTGAGGTCGTACAGCGTCGGCGCAATCCCAACATTCGTAATCGCCAGTCGCGTGTATCCAATGCTACTCGTGTTTACCGCCGTGAACTTGAGGCGGTAGCCCATGTACGCCGAAAGTTCTGGGATCTTGCTACCACTAGACGACATGATGTCCGAAGTCCCGTTCGGTATAATGTAGTGCATCGCGCGCTTCTTCATCAGCTGTTTCGTCGTGTCCATAATTGAGTCCAGTGTACCCTCGCCGTTTGAGAACTCACCGCCCTTCATCGTATACACGCGCTCGTCGGAATTGCACCCATTGTACAGCTTGGTTTCGTACGCGGACTCGGAACCCCGGGTTTTCATAAACGAGTCGTAGAAAATACCAAACAGCGTGTCGAACTGCTTCGCTTGTTCATTGTCAGAGTAGCCACCCTCACCTTGTGGCACGTGCATGTCTACAGTGTTACTGCTAGTCAACAATACTACTGCAATGATTATCCCAACAATGAGCAATACAAAAAGTAAAACTATGACTCAGATCATTTCTATTCTATTCAAAATGTTTAACAAATTTTTTTTTTGAAATCGACTTTTATTCAACGAAAAGGCCTCGATCTTGCTCCTCTGCTAGCTAGCTATCTAGAACAGGGCCATGGCGGCCATCACAAGCGCCAACGAAATTGCACCGAGCACCGTGTTTGCCTGGGCGACTTCTGCGCCCGACGAAAAGTACGAGGCTGAAAGCTCCGATGACGACGATCCGCTGCTTCCGTAGTTGCCGCCGATGCATGCGACCTTGGCTGACGGCACAATCCCAAACCCGTAGCCGCACTGGTTGTTGAGGACGTCCAGCGGTGTGCACGAACTACACGACGATGTGGAGCACGCGCTCACCGACGGGACACCGGAGCTCGAGCACTGCGTGTTGAGAAAGAAACCCTGGCCGTTGTAGTAAACCTTGGTACTTTCCATGGTGATCTGCGGTGTAGATGCGCACACGTTACTGGTCGTCCAGCATTCTCCACGGACCATCTGCTGGGCGCTGGCGCTGGCGGTCAAGGCAAGGAGAGCGAGTTTTCCGAACATCATCCTGTTGATTGAGTTTGAGTTTGTAGATTAGTTTGATTTTAGTTTTTGTTTGTGTAAGAATGATGATAATCGAGCTGGTGTGCTTGTTTTTATACCCATTTTTCCCATATACATTTTTTTTCTCAATAAGTAGAAATATGTTCTCACACACGACTTTCAAGCGCTGGGTGGCAAAAAGCGTTCAGGGCAAAGATGTCCAGCAATACTACAGCCCATGGCCCGGCCTCTACTATATTGGTGGTATATTCTTGGACGACAACGAGGTGTGAAACGGTCTCGAAAAACTTCTAGGTAAGTACAAGTACGTCTTTTCCGAAATTGAAATCTCGCAGAGTGGCCACGTGGATACAGTCGCCGTCGCCGTGTGGGATTCACACGCCCGGACCACGACGCTGTTTTCCGTGACTAGTCTTCAGCACATACTCGAACCCGAAATTACAAATGCAATTGCTACACTAACCATCGATGCGTACACGCACACCAACGCTTCCCTTGCACCAATGTACATGTCTGTTGACACGCTTGTAGGCCTGCTCCTGTTTGTGGATTTTTGTCTAAACTTGCCCCACATTTCACCCGACATGGTAAAGTCCATGCTACAGACTGTTAACGCCCCAGACACAGTGCGTGAATATGAGTATGGTACTGCTAAATCCGACGCGGAGTACAATCTAGACATTATAGAATCTTCTGTCGTGCATAAGTTTGTAGACTACGACTCGGCCGATATGGTTGACAAAAATTTTGCCGGCTAAAATGCGGCCACAGTGTGTCCAAGTGCGAGTTGGCGCGAGTCTTTACTAGCGGTGAGCAACAACGTTACGACATCACATCGCTATTTACAAGCGGAGACATGCTCAACATAAAACTTACCTTCCAGTCACCCGTGAGTATCTATAACCAGACCGTGACCGCCAAGCGCGTGCAGAAGAAAGTCACTCTGCGCGGTATGCCCAGCGGACGGGCGTTTACAAACCGGCGGTTCATGTCCACCCTGCTAGCGGGTGTGTTTGGGGCGGAAATGGGGTGCGATGTCACCGACCAGAGCGTTCCGCTGTCGAACAGGGACATCAGCATGTCCGTGTCCGTAGTGAAGCGGATTTGCACGGGCGAAGGCCCGCTAATCATCAAGCTGGAAAGCAACGCCGGCTGCGACAGCGACCTGCGGTTTGAGCGGACGAGGATAAAAACATTGTCAGCTTCATGGTGATGGTGGGGATTGGTCTTAACATTATGCCCGTGGTGTACACGGGTACATGCAAGGGCGCGGATTATGTGGTCATCTCCAAAGTCGACCGGACGCTTTCGAATCTCATGGCGGATCCCAACGTGGACCTGGGTCCGCTGGGGATGGAAAAGATTGTTTTGCAGGTGATGCTCGGAATCGTGGCCCTGGCGTACTGCGATTTGCAGCATCAGGATCTGCACCTGAAGAATATCCGCGTCACCGAGCTGCCGGAACCGACTGTGGTCGAGTACTCGCTACCTGACATGGACCTGATGTTTCATATGGAGACGCAGTACATTGCACAGATCTATGACTTTAGGTCGCTACGCTGAACGCACTGGGTGGCGTGTCGCGGCGGCGCTACAATGACATCGGGACACTTGATTTTTTCATGTTTCTGTTTGACATGTGCTCACATAACCATAAGGATGTACTTGTGTCGCAGTGGTTCGCGTCATACATGCAGAATCAACAAAATCCCATGGGGATTGACGGAAGGTTTTCACAAAACGCAATGGAGGGTT
>LUCW03000264.1:37500-52237 GCA_001586965.3 Sphaeroforma sirkka
ATCATTGTTTCTCGTCAAAAGTTGTTCTTACCATGCGTTTGTCGTGAGGCACCCACGGAATGTCCACCATGGACCTGAATATTTGCCATCACAAAATTGGCCGAAATTGATTCTCGACGGTTTTGGACTCTTCTCCAAAAGCCAACTCCCGAAATCCGGTAGCGGAAGCTTGAAAATAGATATTTTTACACATAGAAAATCGTATGTAAAAACTTGAAAAATATAATTCTTTTGTAGATTGAAGACTGAAGCTTACGCGGCTGTACCAGATGTATGTAAATACATATGGCATACGTATTTACCGTGAACACAACAATTTTTTAAAGAGTAGAAATAAATAGCTGACAGGTGTTCGTGTGTTTTTATCATTTATTGTTTGAAGTTAATATAATTTGTAAAAACTAAAAAGAACAGTAGAGCACCAGTTATAAGATATTTTTAATGAAGAAAACGTTTAATCTCTATGGCATTAATTTATTGGGCAAAACAAATAGTTCAATCTCTATCAAGAGTACTCACTACTCAAACTCTCTTACTCTTGAACAGCGGAGGCGTGATAAATGGTGTTTAGATTCTATTGTATTGTATATTTATAATGTAATTCATTTTTATTATTAGATTTATTGAAAAACCCATTTTATAAATATTGAGACATACCGTTCATACATACATATTTATCATGGCGGAAAACAGAAAACTATTTCTTGAATGGCAATAAAAATTCCTTTTCTTTGTTTACAGATCTATCTTTAAAAAAGTGATTTAAAAAAAAAAGAAGGTTATGTCGCTATGCGGCTATGTTTTAGAGTTTTTAGGGTTTTAGGAATTAGGGTTTTAGGAATCTTTTTTTGTTTACACTGATAAGAGCTTTTCCATTTTTTGTTTTTGAAAAAGTTCAATTTGATTGTAGATTTATGATTCTTGGAAACCGAGCTATGTACATATCACGTTTTTTTGGATATATTTAAAATTTGGAAAGGAATGTGTACAACAAATATCCCGGCCTCACAGGTTCACACAGTCTCTGGACTGTATTTATTTTTAACGTACACTGACTGAACTTGGTGCATGTATTTTTTTATCAAAAGTATTAAAAAATAATTGTATAACATCATTCTAATTCTAGTAAAATCATCTCTCACTATGTCAGAATATAAAAATCTCGTATATAAACAATACATCAAAGTAGATTACAGCTTAAACTTTGGAATAACGACGTATTTATCCTCATGACTGCCACGGCACCACCAGACTATCCGGAATCTCCGGAAAAGGCGATAATGCCTCCTGCCCGTCCTCCTTCTAAGCCTGCATCTACGGAGCCACCGCAAGGCGCGATGAATAATTCACCTATGGTGTTACCAAATCCAGTTTCGTATGCTCGTACAGACAGTTTGAATCAACAAGATAGCACTCAGCAGATGATGGTAATGATGCAAATGCAAAATCAACAGAATATGCAACAAATGATACAATTGCAGCAACAACATTCAAGTCAGATGCTTGCCCTGCAGCAACCAAAACCAGATTATGCACAGCAAAGGATTTCGTATGCACAGCCCGGGACTATGCATACACAACCTACAACAATAACAAGCCAGCCGACAACCACTATCGTAAACAGTAACTCTCAGGCTCCAACGGGGAACGGTCTGCAGCCTCGCAACGATTGCCTTCACTGCTTACTTTGCTGTTGCACTGGTGGACTTTGGTGTCCGTTCTGGGTTTTTCATTGCTTCAATTGCTTACATTGCTTTTAATAAACCTCACTCAACTTGTGTTATTCGGGAGGCAGATATGATTACTTCTTTCGCACACTTATTGAATGTTTCATTGTTAAAAAGTCGAAAACAATAAACAAACTGCGTTTTAAAATTACAAACCAAATCGAATTCGGATGTGCTCATAAACAGTAAAACATATGTGTGCATCTATGTAGAATAGTTGTGCAGTTCTATGTAAATTTTTAGACAGGCGAAGTCCAAGAAGCAGGCTTCAGCCTACAAGTTTTCTGTTGTCACGGATTTTAATTTTTAAATCTCCAAGCAGCGCATGATAGATGTATGTTTTGCTTTGTTTTTTTTTAAATAAACCAAAAACCTCCTAGTCATGGAGTCGTGGATCTTTCACACTGGAGGATTTTATCATCATTTTTTCTTTGTAAATGTTGACTACTGTTCAGTTTTTGCCATAAATATTTAAAATAATGAGCATACATGCTCGTCTCTGAGCCAACCAACACCATATTTAGTAAGCTACTATTTTGTACTACTTGTCAACTATATACTACCTTGTAAGTTGCATGTGACTTGTGGCTGTGTGTCCTGTGGGCTGTTAGCCGTCAGCTGTGGCAGTCCAAGACTCCAAGTCTCCAAGTGTCCAACAAATTCCGATCATCGCCTCCAGGCTCCAAGGGAGTCCAGGACTCCAGGCCTCTTACACAGAATTATCCTACAACAGTTTACTCTGGTGGAGTGGCCTATTGCCTTATAACTATGATAAATTAATGATATTTCATCAAAATATATCTTCTTTTTTTTGAATGAAACGTTCGAACTAAACACCAACAACAGTATTTATGTTATTTACAAACAACTAAACATGCCATATAATATATATTTTTATTTCAAAGATATTTATTATTTGCAAATGATAAATACATTGGCACCGCCAACTTGCTCTTATTTGTTTTGAAAAACATAGGAATTGACATAGTTGAGATCAATTGATGGCATATTGTATTTTAGAATAAATATGCTGGGGGATGTTTCGGACTCTCGGTGACTCGGTGTCTCCTTCTCTCCTGAATATGCCTCTAAGTATGGCTTTCCGCTTTTCGGCTTTCTGTGTTCTTAATTCATGTTTGGCATCTCTGGACGTGAATTCAAAATTGAATTTTTATCAAACTACATCTAAATTATGTTCGATACACTCTAATCTGGTTTTTAAATTGTGTTCAGAGAACAATAGAATAAACGTGGGGTAAATGATGATGCACGTGCCTTGTTCGTGCTGAAGTCTTTTTATATGATTGGTTCTACTAAATTGTTGTATCGAAGGTGACGAATCTAGTTATCTGCACAGCAATGTAATCTAGATATCTGTATAGCCCTCTAAATTGAATTTATGTGTTTAGTATTAGCCCGAGATGCTAGAGGGAGTAGAAGCGATTTAGCGAATTAATGGCTATAAAAGATAACTTAAAAAATCAATTATATAAGCATCCGGAACCTGATTGCACTGCTATCACAACTCTAGATTCAACTTGCCGACATCTGCCATTTGCCATTACAAAAATATGTTCTCTTATACTCAACTATCAATCGTCATGCTCGCGTTTACGTCATGTAATGGGGTGATCGGATCTACTTATTCTTCAGTTGATGAAGCCAGAGCTGCATGTTGCAGTATTGGTAGCTGCTCTTTTTCCTCCCAAATCATCAATGGAGATTGTTCCTATTCTTGCAACGGTCAAGCTGGATTGTGCAGCGGCACTCCTTCCTACATCAGCAGTGACTGTGCCCAGGGGTGTCCTTCTGGATGGCTGAATGATGCGGTCTGTGATGATTCATGCAATAACGCAGCGTGTGATTGGGATCAGGGAGATTGTCCACAATTTGCTTCGGACATAAAGAATGAAGTTCCTGAAGTCCATTCAGCATCAAATGCTGCTTCCACCACAGGGATCACTCCGGTAAATGTGTACGGTTTTAGTGATTTCTCGTGCGATTCAGTCGAATATACAGACACGTTTGATGGAAGCTGCTCTCAGCGTACATATAATAATCGTATAGTATATGGACAGGCTGGGTGTATTAACGACGACCCTTTTTTTAAGCTCTGTACCGACTCCGGATGCACCGCTTGCGAAGATGTTAACTTGGTTGGCAACGATCAATGTGGGACAGGATTTGGTGTTTATAATAGTGCTCGAGCGACTTGTAATGCAGCGTCCTCTACTAGCATCAACCTCATCGGTATTGTGTTAGCCTTTGTGATTTTGGCGGTGATGATGTTTTGAAATAAAAAGTTAAGTACTATCATCCTTATATAGAATTTAGCACACACTGAAGAGGAGATCTGTGATAAATCGTAAACTGTGCACCACATTTGAATAAACTACACACAACTGCCAACAGGGTCGCATAGCTTTCACGTCGTCCATATATATATATTCTTCTTCATTTACCAACGCACTTGTGCGGACCCTCTTTAGTTTATATTACTTGGCGAGAGCACTGTGCGGGATCAATCGGTTAAAAAGGTTCTACGACTAAACATTCGCACATGACAAGTCAGAGATCTATACTGGTTTATACTGCATACATGCCAAGAAGAGGTTTTGCACTTTTGGGATATTTAGTTTGTTGTACAGTATCGCATCAAGGCAAGTGCGTGTTGATAGAACGAAATAACATAAAATTCATGTTACAACTGAGATTAATATATCTTATGAATACCACATATAAATCGAGATGAGTGTCTGGCAGCGCGTTCCTAAGCCATCCATACGGCTGCGTCGCCCACATGCATGTTTGTAGTACTCGATTATTATTATTTTATATATAATCACTCCTAACGCTCAACTCTGCAATTTTGTAATCTGACAACTGCGAGGCACCCAATAAAATATCCGAAGGAATCAAAAGCAACGTCTGTTTGGGCGATACTTCTCTGCAGCCATGCAGGCGGGTAATACCAACAGTTCTTCCATTTATCAACTTAAGTATAAATCATACTCGCCATCAGGTGCATGTTTGTTGCCTAAAATAGTTGGTGGTATTAATATACTCGAATACGCACAGTCGCACACACTTCCTAAAATCTCAATTTTCAACATCAAATCGCTATAACGCATCCCCGGGTTGGCACCACACAAATGGCACGAGGTTTTTTGTAGTAAAAAAAACAATCGACTAATGGCTACGCATAGGGCAGTCCGGTACTATTTTTGTTTTTTTACATACATAGCGCGTAAATCTGTAGCGAAAGATTTAATATATTTAATAATTTTTTTTTTAAAAAGTAAAACAAACCAAATAGGCGTTAAAAAAGGTTTAATCTTCAGTCGTTCAATTTCATTTTATTTTATTAAAAGTCGGCGTTAAATATAAATATCTAAATATCTGGTATTTAACTCATTGGATACTGGACTTATTTAGGCCAATTCATAGTCAATGAAAAGTATGCTTAGACGAATGATATATTTTCGTAACCATAGATTAGGCATACAGTATATCTGAGTTCTTACTTTGACTAAAAGCATGCTATTTTTAAAACAAAAAAATAGAAATACATTTTTTTTAAATTCAACAAGAGATTTGCTAACCATTACTTGAACTCCACCTCTATGAAATGCCGAGTGCGACTTTACCGTTTTTTTTACTGCCAATGAAACGGTAACCTTTTAACGTTTTCACTGAATGAAGACACAATCAGCGGAAGCGACCGAAAACGGTCAATATTTTTATAGGGATTTAAAAAAAACAGATGGTTTCAAGTCTGAAACTTGGTTTTGCGACCACTATCACTATGGTACATTGTCTATTGTTCAAACTTACTTACTAATGAAGAACAGCCTTTGGCTATTACCTTACCAAATAATGAACGAAAGGCGCCTACATCGGAAATGGTTACTGGACCAAATACTAAACGACATAGAGTACAACATGAGTCTTGAACTCGTACATATAGGCACATACTTACTCGATAAGTCATGACCGAAACCGTTTTTACTTTGGTTTTCGCTTTACCAACTAGATCGTATCTTAACGTACGTTCGTTGTTCTAAAAGCTACTGGGGGCTATGTAGAAATACGGCCTCCGGTCAGTCTAAAATATCAAGATCAATTGAGATAATACATTGGTTTTTATTTGTATTTTAAATAATTTAGTACAAGCTCTTTTTCCAATATTTCCAAAGTGTTCTAAATTCACTTTGATGGCTCCAATAGCCTGAGTATTTGGTATGACTCATCTACTTGGACCTATTTGAGACATTAGTAGATGTAGGATATTATAAACTAAATTTTATAATCTCCGAACTACTACTTATGTAAACTTCGATGGAAATTACTAGGTTTCAAACTATATTAAACTAAAATACAATTTAGTCAGTTAGGATTTAGCAGTGGTAGCTTGTGTAAGAATGATCGGGACTGCCTCTTGTTAAGAGCCTAAATATCCTCGATCACACAGGGCGTACCTCTAGCTGTTCTTTATTGAATAATTTTCACTAGAAGTACTAAATGTTCATGACCACTTGCCTAATTTGTAAATAGACATAATAACGTAAGTCACGTTAATACATTAGCTGATATAAATAAAGTTCCATCTGAAGAAAAGTTAAAAAAAGAAAAAGACTTATTGGATTTTGGAGATTGGCGGGAGGACCAAAATCAATAAGTAGTAGTTCGGAGATTATAAAATTTAGTTTATAATATCCTACATCTACTAATGTCTCAAATAGGTCCAAGTAGATGAGTCATACCAAATACTCAGGCTATTGGAGCCATCAAAGTGAATTTAGAACACTTTGGAAATATTGGAAAAAGAGCTTGTACTAATTATTTAAAATACAAATAAAACCAATGTATTATCTCAATTGATCTTGATATTTTAGACTGACCGGAGGCCGTATTTCTACATAGCCCCCCAGTAGCTTTTAGAACTACGAACGTACGTTAAGATACGATCTAGTTGGTAAAGCGAAAACCAAAGTAAAAAACGGTTTCGGTCATGACTTATCGAGTAAGTATGTGCCTATATGTACGAGTTCAAGACTCATGTTGTACTCTATGTCGTTTAGTATTTGGTCCAGTAACCATTTCCGATGTAGGCGCCTTACGTTTATTATTTGGTAAGGTATTAGCCAAAGGCTGTTCTTCATTAGTAAGTAAGTTTGAACAATTTTCTGCACTGTTGGTAAGCAGATCAGAAAGTTTAGTCACGTAGGAAGTAGGTGGCAAATAGGGAATTTCAGATCCGTCAGGGTTTGTAGTCACCTGAGGAAACCCTTTTCGTTTATCTCGTGTGTTCTTATGTAAACGCTTATTCCATTTCTTATTAAAGATACGAAGAAAGTCGCGAGATTTACGAAATGCATCGGAGGTTAGCCAAGCTACTGTCCCATCCATGAAACGGGTCTTGTAGTAAGTGTAACCGTCTTCGGATGTTTTGTCAATTATATCTTTGACTTGTGACTCCATAACTGGTACATCAGAATCAAATGAGCGAGCGAATGAGAGTTCGGAGGTAGGGATACGGTGAGTGCCTAGATTGGTTGCGCTAGTACCATCAATGTTATTCACTTCGTAAGTATCACTCTTCTATCATCATGGTAGGAAATAACAAAAGGTCCTATCGTCTTAGAAGAGAGTTCGGTAACGTTGG
Organism: Sphaeroforma sirkka; assembly: GCA_001586965.3. NCBI lineage: Eukaryota > Ichthyosporea > Ichthyophonida > Sphaeroforma > Sphaeroforma sirkka. The sequence goes on from LUCW03000264.1 coordinate 44,893, forward strand.
CGTTTCGATTTATAATGTTAACGTAATCGCCGACTTTGAACTGAACAATGTTCTTAGTGTTATTCCATCGGTCATACGCTTTAAGTAGGACGCGATTCTTGTGCTCGAGTAAACAGGGGTAAACAACGTTCTGCATATGCTCGATCTTTTGAAGCCACGGGGTAGCGTGTTTCTCGGGCGCAGTTTTATCAAACGTTGCTTGTAATTCACTATAGCGGCCAAAGAAATAGTGAAAACGGAGTGTTCCAGTTTGAGGATTCATGCAGTTATTCATTTGAGTCTGAACCCATTTCAAATGATAAGGCCACATATCCTCAACGTCGTCTAGTGCGGTACGCAAGAGTTTCTCAAGTTCTCTATGACGTGTCTCATTTGCACCCTGCGTTTGAGGTTTGTAAGGAACACCACGCCTATGGGTCATGCCTGATACGAGTATAAGTGCCTCCATTACGTCGGTACAAAACTCACTACCGTTATCAGAACATAGTACTCGGGGAAACCGAAGTCATTAAAGACGTGATAGCATAATTCTGCCACTGTTTGTGGACGTTTGTTCGGTATTGCATAAAGCAAGTTATAGCCCGAAGCCACACATAAGAAATGACAGATATATACATCGCCAGTATGCTTGGATCGCGGGAGTTTAACCAAATCGACTATGACTCGGCGCATCGGTTGGTCTTCTGTCACACTTTTTAGGGGTGCCCAACCGTATCGCTTGATCTGGTTCTTTTCACAATCAGTACAGCGTCGGTATACTTCACGTATGGTTTCTTTCAGCGCCGGGTGATCAAGCCCTGCACGAATAGCCATTTTATAAGTATGCTCATATGCTCGATGCGTTAAATTATGTATAATTTTAACTCTACTTTCGAGCTCCTCTAAGTCAGTCAGATTCTGCGTAACGCTGGCTGGATGAACCATAGTCCTGTTGGAAAGGGCAACCTCAGTATCAGGAGGGGTAGAGTCCTGAGATACATAATTGACAACATTGGATTGTTGAAGTATCTTCTTCAGTTGTTTCGCCACTCCTGGCTGTTCTTTAAGCAGCGCTTTAAGTAGTTGAGTGCGAGCTTCAGGTTCTCTTAGAGTTTTGAGTCTTTGATCCATGGCCTTAGCTAGTTCCATGTTTTTACGATCTAATGCCGTTTCAATCGGCATTACCTCGACTGCAATCTTGTTGGGTGCATGTGTTGTACGAGTCTTGAGCTTTTGTTCAAACTCTTTAGACTCCTCTAGTTTAGCTAAGAATTCGGTTGAGGGTTTCCACTTAGTGGTACCTGCAGGACCGATGCGACAAACAATGGTGTGTTTCCAAGGCGTGTAGAAATACGGCCTCCGGTCAGTCTAAAATATCAAGATCAATTGAGATAATACATTGGTTTTTATTTGTATTTTAAATAATTTAGTACAAGCTCTTTTTCCAATATTTCCAAAGTGTTCTAAATTCACTTTGATGGCTCCAATAGCCTGAGTATTTGGTATGACTCATCTACTTTGACCTATTTGAGACATTAGTAGATGTAGGATATTATAAACTAAATTTTATAATCTCCGAACTACTACTTATTGATTTTGGTCCTCCCGCCAATCTCCAAAATCCAATAAGTCTTTTTCTTTTTTTAACTTTTCTTCAGATGGAACTTTATTTATATCAGCTAATGTATTAACGTGACTTACGTTATTATGTCTATTTACAAATTAGGCAAGTGGTCATGAACATTTAGTACTTCTAGTGAAAATTATTCAATAAAGAACAGCTAGAGGTACGCCCTGTGTGATCGAGGATATTTAGGCTCTTAACAAGAGGCAGTCCCGATCATTCTTACACAAGCTACCACTGCTAAATCCTAACTGACTAAATTGTATTTTAGTTTAATATAGTTTGAAACCTAGTAATTTCCATCGAAGTTTACATATTTTTCAGTTATATAGTAGTTACAGTAGTGTACTGCTTCTAGACTGTCTGACATCAATTTACTATCCAGCAATTACTATGGCTAAGGGTACTTCTAAAGGCAAGGGAGCCGCTAGCTCTAAGCCTGATAAGCCTGCCGAGGTTCCTGAGGTCCCTGTGGAAACACCTAGCCTGTCTGGAGTTGAGCCTGCCGAGGATACTGTTGGGGAAGCAAATTCTGAGGTTGGTACAGAGGATTATTCTGAGGATGACTCGTCGGATCCTAAAGCCTTGGAAGAAGAGGTATCTACTACCGCGGAAAGGCTCGCCAGCGTCCGTGTATCACCTAGGAGTGAAGCTCAGGACCCCAGCTGCCCCCCCCCTGACCACGTGCCGTCAAATATTGGGGATAAACGTCGAAAGGCTGGAAAATTCGTGGATACGAATGTCGGGGGCATTATAACTCCACATCTAAAGGACACTCCAGCACAAATCCGGCGTGAAAAGGAAGTATTGGACCTGTCCGAAAATTTCGGTTTCGCCATCGATGGAGAAGCCATTCCATTCAGCTCAAATCTTGGGGCCGAAGCTGAGGACGCCATAACTCGACAACGAGTGGCTGGATCCTCTCAATCTCAACGCCAATTGAACCGCACTGAAGCGCTCTTGAAGGAGCTAGCGGCAGCAGCAGTTGTGGACCCCTCTATCGTGTCCCACTTGGCTGATATTCTTCCTATACCGAAGAAGAAAAAAAATTTCGGGCCGGGTTTCGAACCCGAGACCTACTGGTTTACCAGCCAGTATGTTTACCACTAAGCCATTACCACTGGCGAGAGAGATAATATTTCAAAATTTAATCTCTATAGCTCTGATGCTACCATCGACCATCCTCTTGACAAACCTAACCCTGTCAGAGGATATGATCGTATGGAACTCGATGAGGCTTACCATCCTCGTAATATCGACCCTCATTTGCCAACTAACCCTGGTAATCACGATTTTGGCAATCGCTACACCAGTACCTCGTTAGAGAGTTCCCGCTCTAATCCTGAGGATGAGGAAGTGAGAACCAGACATACTCGTCTCAGGCTATTACGCTCTGGTATGCAAGTCCTTGAGGACCGTCTATTGAATGACTCTGACCTTGACGATAGGAAAGCGGATAACATTCGCTATCTAATCGATAACAAGAGAAAGGAAATAGACACCATCTTGGCACTAGCAGCCCGTAGCACTGAGCATGAGCCTCGTGAACACTTAGAACCAAGCTTTATAAAGCAGCTAGGTAACGCGCAGGCTGAGGTCGATTTCTCTACTAATGAGAGTACAGTGGAGACACTGAAGGCCTTCGACCAACTTAAGGAGTCTGCCAGCCTTAGGGATAAGCAGATGATGAATGCCTTTATTCATTTCTGTGAGCCAGGTGAATGGCGAACTATCTTGAAGGCTCATGAGCCCAACTGGAAAGCCCTACCCTGGCACCAGTTGCGTGATAATATACTTAACACCTTTTTTTGAAGATGCACGTGACCGTGAACTTCTAGAGTCTCGCAAGTTCTTTGCGAACGATACCACTATTCGAGGTGCTCTAGCTCATATGACACATATGAATACACGGATGGGTGGTCGTACCTATACTGGCGAATATTTATTAATTTGTCAGATGATGGAGACTCTGGGGAGCTAACCTCTTTAAGAAAGTCAATGATGACATCATCGCCTATGGTGATTTGCGATCTATGCCTTGGTCTGTCTTTGAGAAGATAGTACACAAGCATACCAATTCCTCTACTAGAGTACTTAGTACCACGAGCTACACCCAGCCCACTAAGCGAAACGCAGTAGAGACTAATACTGCGCGTAGTACTAAGAAACCTCGCACTACTACTGGAGGGGGGTACTGGCTCTACTTCTACCGAACCGAAAGGTGATAAGAAGGTGAGAGCGCCTTGCAAGAAGTGTGGTTACAACCTCACAAAACGTAATGGCAAGTGGAATGGTAGACACGACCCTGTTAAGTGTGCACCAGGCAAGCCAGATTTTGGACACTATATGAAAGAGTGTGCTACTTGCAAGGGTACTAACGGTTGGCACAAAGAGGATTGCAAGGACTTACCAGACGTCCAAGTTAAGCACTGACAGTACCATATGTGCGCACTAGAGCAAGATTATGAGAAAATGTTCAATAAAATCTATACCAAAGGAGATGAACGTATCTTTCAAACAGTTTTCGTAAATGGAGAAAAAGTTATGGCACTATTTGATCCAGGGGCTGAAGTCTCTGCTATCTCATGCCGAGTAGCCTACGCTACAGATATGGCTGTCCATAACGAAACAACTGATTTAATCTTGGGAAATGGCAAAGTTACTACTTGCGAACAAGCCATTGACTATGCACACATAATGCTGTCAGATAGAAGAGAAGTGAAGACTCACCTAATCGTTACTGACATGTCTCAGAAATACGATTTAATTATAGGTATGACTGATCTTCTCAGTTTAGGTATAACACTCACTGGTCTGCCTAATGGGCTAGACCCGAATAAAGATCAGTCAGATGATAATATGTTAAAGATACCTAAACCTCCGGAAGGTGAAGCAAAGGATATGATTCCGCACTTCACCGATATAATTATGGACTTAATTATACAAAACAGGAAGATTGCAATAACTGACTGGTGTATGTTTAAGTTCTCTAATGGGTACGTTAGACTTGACTTAACAAACGTCGACTTCTCTAAGTTAAAGTGTCCTTCGCATAACTACGTGAGTTGGAGACACAAAGACGTTGTCAAAACCCAAATCGAAGATTGGTTAAAACAGGGTCTAATTGAAATCAATTATGATGCAACCCCAGTTAACTTAGCTCTCTTAGCGGTCGATCAATATAAATCTGATGGAACGTTTAGTAAAACAAGAGTAGTACTAGACCTGTCGCCAATCAACAAACTAATTCCGCAACATAGTTTTCCCTTACCTAAGATAAGCGAGATACTACGCAAAATGGAGGGTGCGACTATCTTTTCCAAGATAGACTTAAAAGCTGCATTCCATCAACTACAAATATATCAGCCTCCTTTACTTGGCAAGGTAAGAAGTACCAGCTTAAAAGGTGCACCTGAAGGCTTACACATGTTACCTTCTTTCTTCCAACAAGTTATGATGGAACTATTTGCGGACCTGTCGTATAACGTATCAGTCTATTTAGATGATATAGTTATCTTTACAAAGACAGCAAGTCATGAACATGCTAAACTCGCTAAAGAAGTTCAAAGCGACTTAATCATGCTAAACTTAAGATTAACGAAGACAAGTGTTCTTTGGCTAAAAGATACTATACACCACTTGGCTACAAAGTATCTGTGGTAGGTAGAAATTGATCCTGGCAAGAAACAGTTTCTGCTGGATTTATCAACACCAATTACTGGAAGAGATGTGAACTCTGTGTGTGGGTTTGTTAACTCTTCTCGGAGTACCGCATCTTTACTCATTACTTAAAGCCTTCAGATACCTAATACGGCTGCACAAAGGAACCTTTGGGAAAGCTTTGACTAAAGAATGTGATGATGCATTTAAACTAGTCAAAAGTAAAGCAATGGACGCACCCATCATGCAGTACCCTGTGGATGATGGTGTCCCATTCCAAGTAGCAACCGACGCTTCAGATCGAGTGGTAGGTGGAGTGTTTACACAAACGATAAATGGTAAACCGCGCTACATACCTTAGCAAGAGTTATAATAAGAGTTAACGGAATTACCCCTACCGTTAAACAAGAGCTTTTGCTATAGTTACTGCGCTAAGACAGTTTAAAAGACTACCTTTATGGAAGCAGTTACTTTACTGTCGCCTGTGATCAAAAGTCTTTAACATACTTAAAAGATATGAACCCTGATTCACAGTTGGCGAGCCGCTGGCATGACATTATTGCCAAGTTCGCTTTTAATATAACACACATTCCAGGAATACATAACCATCTTCCTGACATGCTCTCTCGACTTCCAGCCCGACTACCAGAAAAACAGTCAAAGAGTTATTAGCAACCGATTGGATGCTAAATAAGAAATGGTTTAACCTCGCTCAATCACGATGGGGTCCATTTACTGTTGATATGTTTGCCGCAGAACATAAATGTAAACAGGTTTCTGAATATAGGTCGTTGACTCATCCTAAAGGTGATGCATTTCAGCTTGACTTATCAAAGCATAATGCGTGGGCTAACCCACCTCCTTTTGTCAACTTATCGCACAGTTGTTAAATTATGTTAATATTACTAAATCTACCATTACGCTGTGTTGTCCTCACGTAACTCCGACCCATGGATACGTGTGATTTAATTAATATGATTCAAGACGAACCTATTTATGTCGACCGTGAAACCGACACGTTCTTGTAGTATCATCAGGATCCTATTCTATTAAGAAGACGCCTTGGAAACACACCATTGTTTGTCGCATCGGTCCTGCAGGTACCACTCAAGTGGAAAAACCTCAACCGAATTCTTAGCTAAACTAGAGGAGTCTAAAGAGTTTGAACAAAAGCTCAAGACTCGTGTACAACACATGCACCCAACAAGATTGTAGTCGAGGTAATGCCGATTGAAACGGCATTAGATCGTAAAAAACATGGAACTAGCTAAGGCCATGGATCAAAGACTCAAAACTCTAAGAGAACCTGAAGCTCGCACTCAACTACTTAAAGCGCTGCTTAAAGAACAGCCAGGAGTGGCGAAACAACTGAAGAAGATACTTCAACAATCCAATGTTGTCAATTATGTATCTCAGGAGTCTACCTCACCCTCCTGATACTGAGGTTGCCTCTTCCAACAGGACTATGGTTCATCCAGCCAGCGTTACGCAGAATCTGACTGACTTTAGAGGAGCTCGAAAGTAGAGTTAAAATTATAGTTATAATTTAACGCATCGAGCATATGAGCATACTTATAAAATGCATATTACTGTGCAGGGCTTGATCACCCGGCGCTGAAAGAAACCATACGTGAAGTATACCGACGCTGTACTGATTGTGAAAAGAACCAGATCAAGCGATACGGTTGGGCACCCTAAAAAAAAGTGTGACAGAAGACCAAACTGATGCGCCGAGTCATAGTCGATTTGGTTAAACTCCCGCGATCCAAGCATACCGGCGATGGTATATCTGTCATTTCTTATGTGTGGCTTCGGGCCATAACTTTGCTTTATGCAATACTGAACAAACGTCCACAAACAGTGGCAGAATTATGCTATCACGTCTTTAATGACTTCGGTTTCCCCGAGTACTATGTTCTGATAATGGTAGTGAGTTTTGTACCGATGTAATGGAGGCACTTATACTCGTATCAGGCATGACCCATAGGCGTGGTGTTCTTTACAAAACCTCAAAGCGCAGGCAAAAAAATGACATAACGTCACAGAGAACTTTAAGAAACTCTGCGTACCGCACTAGACGAC
>LUCW03000265.1:0-47781 GCA_001586965.3 Sphaeroforma sirkka
AAAGACTCAAAAACTCTAAGAGAACCCGAAGCTCGCACTCAACTACTTAAAGCGCTGCTTAAAGAACAGCCAGGAGTTGCGAAACAACTGAAGAAGATACTTCAACAATCCAATGTTGTCAATTATGTATCTCAGGAGCTCTACCCCTCCTGATACTGAGGCTGCCCTTTCCAACAGGACTATGGTTCATCCAGCCAGCGTTACGCAGAATCTGACTGACTTAGAGGAGCCAAAGGAAAGTAGAGTTAAAATTATACATACAATTTAACGCATCGAGCATATGAGCATACTTTATAAAATGGCTATTCGTGCAGGGGCTTGATCACCCGGCGCTGAAAGAAACCATACGTGAAGTATACTGACGTTACAATTGATTGTGAAAAGAACCAGACAAGCGATACGGTTGGGTGCCCCTAAAAAAGTGTGACAGAAGACCAACTGATGCGCCGAGTCATAGTCGATTTGGTTAAACTCCCGCGATCCAAGCATACTGGCGATGTATATATCTTCGGTTTCCCGAGTACTATGTTCTGATAACGGTAGTGAGTTTTGTACCGACGTAATGGAGGCACTTATACTCGTATCAGGCATGACCCATAGGCGTGGTGTTCCTTACAAAACCTCAAACGCAGGGTGCAAATGAGACACGTCATAGAGAACTTAAGAAACTCTTGCGTACCGCACTAGACGACGTTGAGGATATGTGGCCTTATCATTTGAAATGGGTTCAGACTCAAATGAATAACTGCATGAATCCTCAAACTGAACACTCCCTGTTTCACTATTTCTTTGGCCGCTATAGTGAATTACAAGCAACGTTTGATAAAACTGCGCCGAGAAACACGCTACCCCGTGGCTACAAAAGATCGAGCATATGCAGAACGTTGTTTACCCCTGTTTACTGAGCACAAGAATCGCGTCCTACTTAAAGCGTATGACCGATGGAATAACACTAAGAACATTGTTCAGTTCAAAGTCGGCGATTACGTTAACATTATAAATCGAAACGCCAACGTTACCGAACTCTCTTCTAAGACGATAGGACCTTTTGTTATTTCCTACCATGATGAGAAGAGTGATACTTACGAAGTGAATAACATTGATGGTACTAGCGCAACCAATCTAGGCACTCACCGTATCCCTACCTCCGAACTCTCATTCGCTCGCTCATTTGATTCTGATATACCAGTTATGGAGTCACAAGTCAAAGATATAATTGACAAAACATCCGAAGACGGTTACACTTACTACAAGACCCGTTTCATGGATGGGACAGTAGCTTGGCTAACCTCCGATGCATTTCGTGAATCTCGCGACTTTCTTCGTATCTTTTAATAAGAAATGGAATAAGCGTTTACATAAGAACACACGAGATAAACGAAAAGGGTTTTCAGGTGACTACAAACCCTGACGGATCTGAAATTCCCTATTTTTGCCACCTACTTCCTACGTGACTAAACTTTCTGATCTGCTTACCAACAGTGCAGAAAAATTGTTCAAACTTACTTACTAATGAAGAACAGCCTTTGGCTATTACCTTACCAAATAATAAACGTAAGGCGCCTACATCGGAAATGGTTACTGACCAAATACTAAACGATATAGAGTACAACATGAGTCTTGAACTCGTACATATAGGCACATACTTACTGATAAGTCATGATAGTAGAAACCGTTTTACTTTGGTTTTCGCTTTACCAACTAGATCAAATCTAACGTAAGGGTAGTTCTAAAGGCAAGGGAGCCGCTAGCTCTAAGCCGGCCTAAGGTCTGCCGAGGTTCCTGAGGTCCCTGTGAGAAACACATAGCCTGTCTGGATTGAGCCTGCCGAGGATACTGTTGGGGAAGCAAATTTGAGGTTGGTACAGAGGATTATTCTGAGGATGACTCTGTCGGATCCTAAAGCCTTGGAAGAAGAGGTATCTACTACCGCGGAAAGGCTCGCCAGCGTCCGTGTATCACCTAGGAGTGAAGCTCAGGTCCCCCAGCCAATCTCCCCTGACCACGTGCCGTCAAATATTGGGATAAACGTCGAAAGGATGGAAAATTCGTGGATACGAATGTCGGACTTACATTATAACTCCACATCTAAAGGACACTCCAGCACAAATCCGGCGTGAAAAGGAAGTATTGACCTGTCCGAAAATTTCGGTTTCGCCATCGATGGAGAAGCCATTCCATTCAGCTCAAATCTTGGGGCCGAAGCTGAGGACGCCATAACTCGACAACGAGTGGTTGGATCCTCTCAATCTCGACGCCAATTGAACCGCACTGAAGCGCTCTTGAAGGAGCTAGCGGCAGCAGCAGTTGTGGACCCTCTATCGTGTCCCACTTGGCTGATATTCTTCCTATACCGAAGAAGAAAAAAATTCGGGCCGGGTTTCGAACCCGAGACCTACTGGTTTACCAGCCAGTATGTTTACCACTAAGCCAGTTACCACTGGCGAGAGAGATAATATTTCAAAAATTTAATCTCTATAGCTCTGATGCTACCATCGACCATCCTCTTGACAAACCTAACCCTGTCAGAGGATATGATCGTATGGAACTCGATGAGGCTTACCATCCTCGTAATATCGACCCTCATTTGCCAACCAACCCTGGTAATCACGATTTTGGCAATCGCTACACCAGTACCTCGTTAGAGAGTTCCTGCTCTAATCCTGAGGATGAGGAAGTGAGAACCAGACATACTCGTCTCAGGCTATTACGCTCTGGTATGCAAGTCCTTGAGGACCGTCTATTGAATGACTCTGACCTTGACGATAGGAAAGCGGATAACATTCGCTATCTAATCGATAACAAGAGAAAGGAAATAGACACCATCTTGGCACTAGCAGCCCGTAGCACTGAGCATGAGCCTCGTGAACACTTAGAACCAAGCTTTATAAAGCAGCTAGGTAACGCGCAGGCTGAGGTCGATTTCTCTACTAATGAGAGTACAGTGGGAGACACTGAAGGCCTTCGACCAACTTAAGGAGTCTGCCAGCCTTAGGATAAGCAGATGATGAATGCCTTTATTCATTTCTGTGAGCCAGGTGAATGGCGAACTATCTTGAAGGTTCATGAGCCCAACTGGAAAGCCCTACCCTGGCACCAGTTGCGTGATAATATACTTAACACCTTTTTTTGAAGATGCACGTGACCGTGAACTTCTAGAGTCTCGCAAGTTCTTTGCGAACGATACCACTATTCGAGGTGCTCTAGCTCATATGACACATATGAATACTCGATGGGTGGTCGTACCTATACTGGCGAATATTTATTAATTTGTCAGATGATGGAGACTCTGGGAGCTAACCTCTTTAAGAAAGTCAATGATGACATCATCGCCTATGGTGATTTGCGATCTATGCCTTGGTCTGTCTTTGAGAAGATAGTACACAAGCATACCAATTCCTCTACTAGAGTACTTAGTACCACGAGCTACACCCAGCCCACTAAGCGAAACGCAGTAGAGACTAATACTGCGCGTAGTACTAAGAAACCTCGCACTACTACTGAGGGGGTACTGGCTCTACTTCTACCGAACCGAAAGGTGATAAGAAGGTGAGAGCGCCTTGCAAGAAGTGTGGTTACAACCTCACAAAACGTAATGGCAAGTGGAATGGTAGACACGACCCTGTTATGTGCACCAGGCAAGCCAGATTTTGGACACTATATGAAAGAGAGTGTGCTACTTGCAAGGGTACTAACGGTTGGCACAAAGAGGATTGCAAGGACTTACCAGACGTCCAGTTAAGCACTGACAGTACCATATGTGCGCACTAGAGCAAGATTATGAGAAAATGTTCAATAAAATCTATACCAAAGGAGATGAACGTATCTTTCAAACAGTTTTCGTAAATGGAGAAAAAGTTATGGCACTATTTGATCCAGGGCTGAAGTCTCTGCTATTCTCATGCCGAGTAGCCTACGCTACAGATATGGCTGTCCATAACGAAACAACTGATTTAATCTTGGGAAATGGCAAAGTTACTACTTGCGAACAAGCCATTGACTGATATGCACATAATGCTGTCAGATAGAAGAGAAGTGAAGACTCACCTAATCGTTACTGACATGTCTCAGAAATACGATTTAATTATAGGTATGACTGATCTTCTCAGTTTAGGTATAACACTCACTGGTCTGCCTAATGGGCTAGACCCGAATAAAGATCAGTCAGATGATAATATGTTAAAGATACCTAAACCTCCGGAAGGTGAAGCAAAGGATATGATTCCGCACTTCACCGATATAATTATGGACTTAATTATACAAAACAGGAAGATTGCAATAACTGACTGGTGTATGTTTAAGTTCTCTAATGGGTACGTTAGACTTGACTTAACAAACGTCGACTTTCTAAGTTAAAGTGTCCTTCACATAACTACGTGAGTTGGAGACACAAAGACGTTGTCAAAACCCAAATCGAAGATTGGTTAAAACAGGGTCTAATTGAAATCAATTATGATGCAACCCCAGTTAACTTAGCTCTCTTAGCGGTCGATCAATATAAATCTGATGGAACGTTTAGTAAAACAAGAGTAGTACTAGACCTGTCGCCAATCAACAAACTAATTCCGCAACATAGTTTTCCCTTACCTAAGATAAGCGAGATACTACGCAAAATGGAGGGTGCGACTATCTTTCCAAGATAGACTTAAAAGCTGCATTCCATCAACTACAGATATATGAGCCTCATAGGAAATACTTTTCCTTTACTTGGCAAGGTAAGAAGTACCAGTTTAAAGGTGCACCTGAAGGCTTACACATGTTACTTCTTTCTTCCAACAAGTTATGATGGAACTATTTGCGGACCTGTCGTATAACGTATCAGTCTATTTAGATGATATAGTTATCTTTACAAAGACAGCACATGAACATGCTAAACTCGTTAAAGAAGTCTTAAAGCGACTGACTTAATCATGCTAAACTTAAGATTAACGAAGACAAGTGTTCTTTTGCTAAAGATACTATACACTTACTTGGCTACAAAGTATCTGCAGCAGGGGTAGAAATTGATCCTGGCAAGAAACAGTTTCTGTTGGATTTATCAACACCAATTACTGGAAGAGATGTGAACTCTGTGTGTGGGTTTGTTAACTTTTTCTCGGATTCGGTACCGCATCTTTCTCATTACTTAAAGCCTTCAGTCACCTACGGCTGCACAAAGGACCTTTGGGAAAGCTTTGACTAAAGAATGTGATGATGCATTTAAACTAGTCAAAAGTAAAGTAATGGACGCACCCATCATGCAGTACCCTGTGGATGGTGTCCCATTCCAAGTAGCAACCGACGCTTCAGATCGAGCGGTAGGTGGAGTGTTTTACCAAACGATAAATGGTAAACCGCGCTACATACAATTCTTTAGCAAGAGTTATAATAAGAGTCAACGGAATTACCCTACCGTTAAACAAGAGCTCCTTTGCTATAGTTACTGCGCTAAGACAGTTTAAAGACTACCTTTATGGAAGTTACTTTACTGTCGCCTGTGATCAAAAGTCTTTAACATACTTAAAAGATATGAACCCTGATTCACAGTTGGTGAGCCGCTGGCATGACATTATTGCCAAGTTCGCTTTTAATATAACACACATTCCAGGAATACATAACCATCTTCCTGACATGCTCTCTCGACTTGTGCCCGACTACCAGAAAACAGTCAAAGAGTTATTAGCAACCGATTGGATGCTAAATAAGAAATGGTTTAACCTCGCTCAATCACGATGGGGTCCATTTACTGTTGATATGTTCGCCGCAGAACATAACAAACAGGTTTCTGAATATAGGTCGTTGACTCATCCTAAAGGTGATGCATTTCAGCTTGACTTATCAAAGCATAATGCGTGGGCTAACCCACCTTGTCAACTTATCGCACAGTTGTTAAATTATGTTAATATTACTAAATCTACCCATTACGCTGTGTTGTCCCTTACGTAACCCGACCCATGGATACGTGATTTAATTAATATGATTCAAGACGAACCTATTTATGTCGACCGTGAAACCGACACGTTCTTGTATCAGGGATCCTATTCTATTAAGAAGACGCCTTGGAAACACACCATTGTTTGTCGCATCGGTCCTGCAGGTACCACTCAAGTGGAAACCCTCAACCGAATTCTTAGCTAAACTAGAGGAGTCTAAAGAGTTTGAACAAAAGCTCAAGACTCGTACAACACATGCACCCAACAAGATTGTAGTCGAGGTAATGCCGATTGAAACGGCATTAGATCGTAAAAAAACATGGAACTAGCTAAGGCCATGGATCAAAGACTCAAAACTCTAAGAGAACCTGAAGCTCGCACTCAACTACTTAAAGCGCTGCTTAAAGAACAGCCAGGAGTTGCGAAACAACTGAAGAAGATACTTCAACAATCCAATGTTGTCAATTATGTATCTCAGGACTCTACCCTCCTGATACTGAGGTTGCCCTTTCCAACAGGACTATGGTTCATCCAGCCAGCGTTACGCAGAATCTGACTGACTTAGAGGAGCTCGAAAGTAGAGTTAAAATTATACATAATTTAACGCATCGAGCATATGAGCATACTTATAAAATGGCTATTCGTGCAGGGCTTGATCACCCGGCGCTGAAAGAAACCATACGTGAAGTATACCGACGCTGTACTGATTGTGAAAAGAACCAGATCAAGCGATACGGTTGGGCACCCTAAAAAAAGTGTGACAGAAGACCAACCGATGCGCCGAGTCATAGTCGATTTGGTTAAACTCCCGCGATCCAAGCATACTGGCGATGTATATATCTGTCATTTCTTATGTGTGGCTTCGGGCTATAACTTGCTTTATGCAATACCGAACAAACGTCCACAAACAGTGGCAGAATTATGCTATCACGTCTTTAATGACTTCGGTTTCCCCGAGTAGTACTATGTTCTGATAACGGTAGTGAGTTTTTTTGTACCGACGTAATGGAGGCACTTATACTGTATCAGGCATGACCCATAGGCGTGGTGTTCCTTACAAACCTCAAACGCAGGGTGCAAATGAGACACGTCATAGAGAACTTAAGAAACTCTTGCGTACCGCACTAGACGACGTTGAGGATATGTGGCCTTATCATTTGAAATGGGTTCAGACTCAAATGAATAACTGCATGAATCCTCAAACTGAACACTCCTGTTTCACTATTTCTTTGGCCGCTATAGTGAATTACAAGCAACGTTTGATAAAACTGCGCCCGAGAAACACGCTACCCCGTGGCTACAAAAGATCGAGCATATGCAGAACGTTGTTTACCCCTGTTTACTGAGCACAAGAATCGCGTCCTACTTAAAGCGTATGACCGATGGAATAACACTAAGAACATTGTTCAGTTCAAAGTCGGCGATTACGTTAACATTATAAATCGAAACGCCAACGTTACCGAACTCTCTTCTAAGACGATAGACCTTTTGTTATTTCCTACCATGATGAGAAGAGTGATACTTACGAAGTGAATAACATTGATGGTACTAGCGCAACCAATCTAGGCACTCACCGTATCCCTACCTCCGAACTCTCATTCGCTCGCTCATTTGATTCTGATATACCAGTTATGGAGTCACAAGTCAAAGATATAATTGACAAAACATCCGAAGACGGTTACACTTACTACAAGACCTGTTTCATGGATGGGACAGTAGCTTGGCTAACCTCCGATGCATTTCGTGAATCTCGCGACTTTCTTCGTATCTTTAATAAGAAATGGAATAAGCGTTTACATAAGAACACACGAGATAAACGAAAAGGGTTTCCTCAGGTGACTACAAACCCTGACGGATCTGAAATCCCTATTTGCCACCTACTTCCTACGTGACTAAACTTTCTGATCTGCTTACCAACAGTGCAGAAAAATTGTTCAAACTTACTTACTAATGAAGAACAGCCTTTGGCTATTACCTTACAAATAAATAATAAACGTAAGGCGCCTACATCGGAAATGGTTACTGACCAAATGCTAAACGACATAGAGTACAACATGAGTCTTGAACTCGTACATATAGGCACATATTTAGGCTCTCGATAAGTCAGTGACCGAAACCATTTTTACTTTGGTTTTCGCTAAACCAACTAGATCGTAAATTAACGTACGTTCGTAGTTTAAAAGCTATGGGGCTTGTAGAAAATAACCTAGTAATTTCCATCGAAGAAGTTTACATATTTTTCAGTTAAATAATAGTTACAGTAGTGTACTGCTTCTAGACTGTCTGACATCGATTTACTATCCAGCAAATACTATGGCTAAGGGTACTTCTAAAGGCAAGGGAGCCGCTAGCTCTAAGCCTGCTAAGCCTGCCGAGGTTCCTGAGGTCCCTGTGGAAACACCTAGCCTGTCCGGAGTTGAGCCTGCCGAGGATACTGTTGGGGAAGCAAATTCTGAGGTTGGTACAGAGGATTATTCTGAGGATGACCTGTCGGATCCTAAAGCCTTGGAAGAAGAGGTATCTACTACCGCGGAAAGGCTCGCCAGCGTCCGTGTATCACCTAGGAGTGAAGCTCAGGACCCCAGCTTGCCCCCCTGACCACGTGCCGTCAAATATTGGGGATAAACGTCGAAAGGCTGGAAAATTCGTGGATACGAATGTCGGGGGCATTATAACTCCACATCTAAAGGACACTCCAGCACAAATCCGGCGTGAAAAGGAAGTATTGACCTGTCCGAAAATTTCGGTTTCGCCATCGATGGAGAAGCCATTCCATTCAGCTCAAATCTTGGGGCCGAAGCTGAGGACGCCATAACTCGACAACGAGTGGTTGGATCCTCTCAATCTCGACGCCAATTGAACCGCACTGAAGCGCTCTTGAAGGAGCTAGCGGCAGCAGCAGTTGTGGACCCTCTATCGTGTCCCACTTGGCTGATATTCTTCCTATACCGAAGAAGAAAAAAAAATTCGGGCCGGGTTCGAACCAGAGACCTACTGGTTTACCAGCCAGTATGTTTACTACACTAAGCCAGTTACCACTGGCGAGAGAGATAATATTTCAAAATTTAATCTCTATAGCTCTGATGCTACCATCGACCATCCTCTTGACAAACCTAACCCTGTCAGAGGATATGATCGTATGGAACTCGATGAGGCTTACCATCCTCGTAATATCGACCCTCATTTGCCAACTAACCCTGGTAATCACGATTTTGGCAATCGCTACACCAGTACCTCGTTAGAGAGTTCCCGCTCTAATCCTGAGGATGAGGAAGTGAGAACCAGACATACTCGTCTCAGGCTATTACGCTCTGGTATGCAAGTCCTTGAGGACCGTCTATTGAATGACTCTGACCTTGACGATAGGAAAGCGGATAACATTCGCTATCTAATCGATAACAAGAGAAAGGAAATAGACACCATCTTGGCACTAGCAGCCCGTAGCACTGAGCATGAGCCTCGTGAACACTTAGAACCAAGCTTTATAAAGCAGCTAGGTAACGCGCAGGCTGAGGTCGATTTCTCTACTAATGAGAGTACAGTGGAGACACTGAAGGCCTTCGACCAACTTAAGGAGTCTGCCAGCCTTAGGGATAAGCAGATGATGAATGCCTTTATTCATTTCTGTGAGCCAGGTGAATGGCGAACTATCTTGAAGGTTCATGAGCCCAACTGGAAAGCCCTACCCTGGCACCAGTTGCGTGATAATATACTTAACACCTTTTTTGAAGATGCACGTGACCGTGAACTTCTAGAGTCTCGCAAGTTCTTTGCGAACGATACCACTATTCGAGGTGCTCTAGCTCATATGACACATATGAATACTGGATGGGTGGTCGTACCTATACTGGCGAATATTTATTAATTTGTCAGATGATGGAGACTCTGGGAGCTAACCTCTTTAAGAAAGTCAATGATGACATCATCGCCTATGGTGATTTGCGATCTATGCCTTGGTCTGTCTTTGAGAAGATAGTACACAAGCATACCAATTCCTCTACTAGAGTACTTAGTACCACGAGCTACACCCAGCCCACTAAGCGAAACGCAGTAGAGACTAATACTGCGCGTAGTACTAAGAAACCTCGCACTACTACTGAGGGGGGTACTGGCTCTACTTCTACCGAACCGAAAGGTGATAAGAAGGTGA
Source organism: Sphaeroforma sirkka (assembly GCA_001586965.3). Classification (NCBI taxonomy): domain Eukaryota; class Ichthyosporea; order Ichthyophonida; genus Sphaeroforma; species Sphaeroforma sirkka. The sequence continues at coordinate 10,063 of LUCW03000265.1, forward strand.
GAGCGCCTTGCAAGAAGTGTGGTTACAACCTCACAAAACGTAATGGCAAGTGGAATGGTAGACACGACCCTGTTATGTGCACCAGGCAAGCCAGATTTTGGACACTATATGAAAGAGTGTGCTACTTGCAAGGGTACTAACGGTTGGCACAAAGAGGATTGCAAGGACTTACCAGACGTCCAGTTAAGCACTGACAGTACCATATGTGTGCACTAGAGCAAGATTATGAGAAAATGTTCAATAAAATCTATACCAAAGGAGATGAACGTATCTTTCAAACAGTTTTCGTAAATGGAGAAAAGTTATGGCACTATTTGATCCAGGGGCTGAAGTCTCTGCTATTCACGCCGAGTAGCCTACGCTACAGATATGGCTGTCCATAACGAAACAACTGATTTAATCTTGGGAAATGGCAAAGTTACTACTTGCGAACAAGCCATTGACTATGCACACATAATGCTGTCAGATAGAAGAGAAGTGAAGACTCACCTAATCGTTACTGACATGTCTCAGAAATACGATTTAATTATAGGTATGACTGATCTTCTCAGTTTAGGTATAACACTCACTGGTCTGCCTAATGGGCTAGACCCGAATAAAGATCAGTCAGATGATAATATGTTAAAGATACCTAAACCTCCGGAAGGTGAAGCAAAGGATATGATTCCGCACTTCACCGATATAATTATGGACTTAATTATACAAAACAGGAAGATTGCAATAACTGACTGGTGTATGTTTAAGTTCTCTAATGGGTACGTTAGACTTGACTTAACAAACGTCGACTTTCTAAGTTAAAGTGTCCTTCACATAACTACGTGAGTTGGAGACACAAGACGTTGTCAAAACCCAAATCGAAGATTGGTTAAAACAGGGTCTAATTGAAATCAATTATGATGCAACCCCAGTTAACTTAGCTCTCTTAGCGGTCGATCAATATAAATCTGATGGAACGTTTAGTAAAACAAGAGTAGTACTAGACCTGTCGCCAATCAACAAACTAATTCCGCAACATAGTTTTCCCTTACCTAAGATAAGCGAGATACTACGCAAAATGGAGGGTGCGACTATCTTTCCAAGATAGACTTAAAAGCTGCATTCCATCAACTACAGATATATGAGCCTCATAGGAAATACTTTTCCTTTACTTGGCAAGGTAAGAAGTACCAGTTTAAAGGTGCACCTGAAGGCTTACACATGTTACCTTCTTTCTTCCAACAAGTTATGATGGAACTATTTGCGGACCTGTCGTATAACGTATCAGTCTATTTAGATGATATAGTTATCTTTACAAAGACAGCACATGAACATGCTAAACTCGTTAAAGAAGTCTTAAAGCGACTTAATCATGCTAAACTTAAGATTAACGAAGACAAGTGTTCTTTTGCTAAAGATACTATACACTTACTTGGCTACAAAGTATCTGCAGCAGGGGTAGAAATTGATCCTGGCAAGAAACAGTTTCTGTTGGATTTATCAACACCAATTACTGGAAGAGATGTGAACTCTGTGTGTGGGTTTGTTAACTTCTTTCGGATTCGGTACCGCATCTTTCTCATTACTTAAAGCCTTTCAGTCACCTACGGCTGCACAAAGGACCTTTGGGAAAGCTTTGACTAAAGAATGTGATGATGCATTTAAACTAGTCAAAAGTAAAGTAATGGACGCACCCATCATGCAGTACCCTGTGGATGGTGTCCCATTCCAAGTAGCAACCGACGCTTCAGATCGAGCGGTAGGTGGAGTGCTTTACCAAACGATAAATGGTAAACCGCGCTACATACAATTTTTAGCAAGAGTTATAATAAGAGTCAACGGAATTACCCTACCGTTAAACAAGAGCTCCTTGCTATAGTTACTGCGCTAAGACAGTTTAAAGACTACCTTTATGGAAGTTACTTTACTGTCGCCTGTGATCAAAAGTCTTTAACATACTTAAAAGATATGAACCCTGATTCACAGTTGGTGAGCCGCTGGCATGACATTATTGCCAAGTTCGCTTTTAATATAACACACATACCAGGAATACATAACCATCTTCCTGACATGCTCTCTCGACTTGTGCCCGACTACCAGAAAACAGTCAAAGAGTTATTAGCAACCGATTGGATGCTAAATAAGAAATGGTTTAACCTCGCTCAATCACGATGGGGTCCATTTACTGTTGATATGTTCGCCGCAGAACATAACAAACAGGTTTCTGAATATAGGTCGTTGACTCATCCTAAAGGTGATGCATTTCAGCTTGACTTATCAAAGCATAATGCGTGGGCTAACCCACCTTGTCAACTTATCGCACAGTTGTTAAATTATGTTAATATTACTAAATCTACCATTACGCTGTGTTGTCCCTTACGTAACTCCGACCCATGGATACGTGATTTAATTAATATGATTCAAGACGAACCTATTTATGTCGACCGTGAAACCGACACGTTCTTGTATCAGGGATCCTATTCTATTAAGAAGACGCCTTGGAAACACACCATTGTTTGTCGCATCGGTCCTGCAGGTATCACTCAAGTGGAAACCCTCAACCGAATTCTTAGCTAAACTAGAGGAGTCTAAAGAGTTTGAACAAAAGCTCAAGACTCGTACAACACATGCACCCAACAAGATTGCAGTCGAGGTAATGCCGATTGAAACGGCATTAGATCGGGAAAACATGGAACTAGCTAAGGCCATGGATCAAAGACTCAAAACTCTAAGAGAACCTGAAGCTCGCACTCAACTACTTAAAGCGCTGCTTAAAGAACAGCCAGGAGTTGCGAAACAACTGAAGAAGATACTTCAACAATCCAATGTTGTCAATTATGTATCTCAGGAGTCTACCCCTCCTGATACTGAGGTTGCCCTTTCCAACAGGACTATGGTTCATCCAGCCAGCGTTACGCAGAATCTGACTGACTTAGAGGAGCTCGAAAGTAGAGTTAAAATTATACATAATTTAACGCATCGAGCATATGAGCATACTTATAAAATGGCTAATCGTGCAGGGCTTGATCACCCGGCGCTGAAAGAAACCATACGTGAAGTATACCGACGCTGTACTGATTGTGAAAAGAACCAGATCAAGCGATACGGTTGGGCACCCCTAAAAGTGTTACAGAAGACCAACCGATGCGCCGAGTCATAGTTGATTTGGTTAAACTCCCGCGATCCAAGCATACTGGCGATGTATATATCTGTCATTTCTTATGTGTGGCTTCGGGCTATAACTTGCTTTATGCAATACCGAACAAACGTCCACAAACAGTGGCAGAATTATGCTATCACGTCTTCAATGACTTCGGTTTCCCGAGAGTACTATGTTCTGATAACGGTAGTGAGTTTTGTACCGACGTAATGGAGGCACTTATACCCGTATCAGGCATGACCCATAGGCGTGGTGTTCCTTACAAACCTCAAACGCAGGGTGCAAATGAGACACGTCATAGAGAACTTAAGAAACTCTTGCGTACCGCACTAGACGACGCTGAGGATATGTGGCCTTATCATTTGAAATGGGTTCAAACTCAAATGAATCACTGCATGAATCCTCAAACTGGAACACTCCCGTTTCACTATTTCTTTGGCCGCTATAGTGAATTACAAGCAACGTTTGATAAAACTGCGCCCGAGAAACACGCTACCCCGTGGCTACAAAAGATCGAGCATATGCAGAACGTTGTTTACCCCTGTTTACTCGAGCACAAAAAAATCGCGTCCTACTTAAAGCGTATGACCGATGGAATAACACTAAGAACATTGTTCAGTTCAAAGTCGGCGATTACGTTAACATTATAAATCGAAACGCCAACGTTACCGAACTCTCTTCTAAGACGATAGGACCTTTTGTTATTTCCTACCATGATGAGAAGAGTGATACTTACGAAGTGAATAACATTGATGGTACTAGCGCAACCAATCTAGGCACTCACCGTATCCCTACCTCCGAACTCTCATTCGCTCGCTCATTTGATTCTGATGTACCAGTTATGGAGTCACAAGTCAAAGATATAATTGACAAAACATCCGAAGACGGTTACACTTACTACAAGACCCGTTTCATGGATGGGACAGTAGCTTGGCTGACCTCCGATGCATTTCGTGAATCTCGCGACTTTCTTCGTATCTTTAATAAGAAATGGAATAAGCGTTTACATAAGAACACACGAGATAAACGAAAAGGGTTTCCTCAGGTGACTACAAACCCTGACGGATCTAAAATTCCTTATTTGCCACCTACTTCCTACGTGACTAAACTTTCTGATCTGCTTACCAACAGTGCAGAAAATTGTTCAAACTTACTTACTAATGAAGAACAGCCTTTGGCTATTACCTTACCAAATAATAAACGTAAGGCGCCTACATCGGAAATGGTTACTGGACCAAATACTAAACGACATAGAGTAAAACATGAGTCTTGAACTCGTACATATAGGCACATACTTACTCGATAAGTCATGACCGAAACCGTTTTTACTTTGGTTTTCGCTTTACCAACTAGATCGTATCTTAACGTACGTTCGTAGTTCTAAACGCTACTGGGGGCTATGTAGAAATACGGCCTCCGGTCAGTCTAAAATATCAAGATCAATTGAGATAATACATTGGTTTTTATTTGTATTTTAAATAATTTAGTACAAGCTCTTTTTCCAATATTTCCAAAGTGTTCTAAATTCACTTTGATGGCTCCAATAGCCTGAGTATTTGGTATGACTCATCTACTTGTACCTATTTGAGACATTAGTAGATGTAGGATATTATAAACTAAGTTTTATAATCTCCGAACTACTACTTATAGATTTTGGTCCTCCCGCCAATCTCCAAAATCCAATAAGTCTTTTTCTTTTTTTAACTTTTCTTCAGATGGAACTTTATTTATATCAGCTAATGTATTAACGTGACTTACGTTATTATGTCTATTTACAAATTAGGCAAGTGGTCATGAACACTTAGTACTTCTAGTGAAAATTATTCAATAAAGAACAGCTAGAGGTACGCGCTGTGTGATCGAGGATATTTAGGCTCTTAACAAGAGGCAGTCCCGATCATTCTTACACAAGCTACCACTGCTAAATCCTAACTGACTAAACTGTATTTTAGTTTATTATAGTTTGAAACCTAGTAATTTCCATCGAAGTTTACATATATCTAATTCATTCGATTCCTCGTCTACCGCCTCATTATCTAATACATAATCTGGCCGCACAGACTCCTGCAGAACCGGAGTAGCCTTCTTCATTGGCGGCAGCGGCCCTTTAAATCCATTGAAGATATGTTCAATATCGTCGGTAAATTCATCTTCACAGAGCTCTAAGGGTTCTACCGCTGCGGATGGGGCCCTCTTCTAGCCAAGTTCCCCTCCTACCTTCTCATTCACTATATCGTCACTGATACCATCACCTTCTACCTTCTCGTTCACTATATTGTCACTGATACCATCACCAATCTCATCATCTCTCGTATCTCCAAGTTCATCGACGACGGTAAAAGTTTCGTCTTTGAAACTAACCCGGAACAGCATACCAACGCCAATACCAGAATAAGCAAACGCACGCAGATACAATACTTTGTCGCTGTCAAGGATCTTATCAAGATCTAACTTATCATCTGCTTCCAATGGACATTCCACTCTTTCAAAGATTACATCATTGACCCGAGCAAAGGACTTAAAGCCCGACTCTACTGTTTTTTTTAGTTCTTTCCAAAAATGTGGTCAATCGTCCTTGTTGATCGATCGTTACTATTTGCACGAACGCATTGTCAATACCTCCTTTCCACGCCAATGCTGCCGCTAATCCTTTCGGCGTTACTATCTTTTTAATCCTGTTGCGCTTTGAAGATTTCATGAAGTTCTATACGTGACCTCGCCTCGTGCAAAATATGCATCTATGAATAACATCCGGCATTATCGGATGCAAGGACAGTGGTTTTAGTATGCGGCAGACGTTCCTTGATGGCGTAAAGATATGCCACTACCATCGAATACACACACGGAGAATCCTGCTTATTCTCCTCTTCCAGTATTTGGTCACCATACACAATATGACGTATTGCTCCATGATTTTGTATCATCTCTCTGTTGTCATATTCTTCTTCCCACTCTTTGTAGTCAAAGTACATTGAAATACACCCATGCCAACCCATGCTACAATGTCCATAGTGCTCGTGAGTTGTTTCTCTAGATGAAATGGGATCGGATTTCATCTTCAAGTCTATGAGCGTGAAGAGTTCTGTACTGCCTTTATTCTGTAGGCAACGATCATGCATGTCGTCGAGTATCTTATCATAGTGATTTTGCTGGTTTTTGACTCTGGAGCGATGACCAGTGTAGATCTCCAATTTATCGCGGCACACCTCTAATACATCCCAGGCATCTTGCTGGACATCGGCACCACCAAATGCGCTCCGCCTCACCGTTCCCTTTATTTGGGAGACTACCCAGGGCAAAAAATTGCATCCATTGCAGTCACCACCTTTTATAGGTACATTTTTGGCCGAATTCGTAAGTGCATACTCTAGTCCGCGTGTGATAACCATATTCTCCTTGATTACGTGGCGATCTAATTGTTGTTTGATAAACGTCTTGCCGAGGTTCACTAAGATTGCTAGCCGTGAGCGCTCTGTTGGGTCTTCGGCGAAGTCCTCTATTATGGTTTGCATCATATCCACAACATCCGTTACTAGACACCGCGTTACATAGTCCACCGCTTTTATAATCTTCTCATCATTGTTGGTAATAGGTAATACTGCCTTCATGTAGTCTTGCCTATGTGATCATCTTCGTCAACCGACACTAGGTAGTTCTTATATAGGACCTCTGCAGGTTTACGGCGTGTGAGCGCAGGCAATGCTATAACTTCGCCAGGTCCAATCCTTATATACTTTGTACCCCATGATATTCGACATACATTATCTTCCGAAAGCACGAACTTAATATAGCAGCTTCTAGGCGTGCTTCGCCAAATCTTGCTCTGCTGTATTTTACGACACCTAGAGCATCACCAGCATCCATCGTAGTCCAGTCTCCATAGCGTACATCCCGTGATGATCCAGATAAGGTCAGTTCGCCACACTGCTTCAAACGATCTATTTTTTTCCTAGTGAGTGCTTTCACTAGTATGACCCGAGTAACCCACTTTTGCAAGGGGTTCTTGGGGGCTCTATTATATACATCTACAATACCATTTAATACTCGTTCACCTACGGTTTTGTTGGGGTCTACAGACGCAATATCACCAACACCCAGCGAAGTAGCAGCATCGTTCAACAAAGCGTTCATGTCTGCTGGATATACTATATTCGTTATACTTTTTGACGCCTTAGGCGCGATTTGAGACACAGCTCCATCCGTGCGGATGTGTTGTCTGCAGTTCCATGTTGTGCGGACCTAAATCTGCACTGGGAACTGCCTTCCTAGAGTTACTGCTTTAGCCGAATGTCATTGAGATATCTGCTATTGTATCTATGCGGGCGTTTTCATTAGAGCTAATTTTGACAATGTTTCTACTTTCTGTATGTGTACACGCCTCAGTTGACGCACTCGTATTGCGTGCTGGGGTATCAAGCGCACGGATATTCTCAGCAATATCTAAACGTGTTCTCTTAGCTGACGAACGGCCTGAAGATACACGCTGCACCTCGCCGACTACCTTAGCTGATCCCCTGCTGACGACCACGTTTTCTAGTGCCAATCAACCCGCTGCAAGCACACTTGCAAATATCACACGCACTGCCACACGTTGAGCATCGCTCACGCTTGTGAGTGCATATACACTCATCACAAACACCCTACGGTGCGCAATTACAGGCCGCCATAATGCCATAAAACTCTGAAAACCCCTAATTCAATGCATGCATCATCTGAATCGCATGACATCAGTCCGGCACACGTCGACCTTTTATCCATGTTATACGCTACTATGGGTATATACGGTGATACTAGACACCTAATGAACATTGTATATCGCGTAAAGTCCCTTCCTTGACGTTGAAAGCACACCATTATCGTGTTTCTAAGATATCTTAAAACCGACCTACCCACTAATACGTGCATGTCTATAACTCGCGAAGTATTGGTGCTATGACAGGTTCAAAAACAACAATTGTTCAAAAGTATGGTCTTAATCCGTCTAAAGTGATAAAAATAAGGTTTGGCCCATTTTCGCATTTAGTTAAATCTGCCCTGCCCTAAGGTTCTGGCACAATTGGTAGGCGATTTTTTTAGCTAAAAGTATCAAGTACTTACGTACCTTTCTACTTTAGATTGTAAACAACATCCCGCTTTCTCTCTCGCTCTTTCACCACGGTGGTGTATACGCGATACTGTATTCGTGACTTAGAGGTGGCACGGGGGGAGGGAGGGAGGGGCGGCTAATTTAACCAAATTAAAAATGATATTGATATTCTAAAGAACCTTTTAGACAAAGGTTTTTAATATTTACTATAAAAAGTTCGTGGCTATCAAAGAAATAGAGGAAATACTATTGTTTTTATACCCTACAAACTCAACAAACATGGTCACCATGGGAAAGTTACTAATGTTCAACCGAATTTACGGTCATATTTTCTGTATGGTGGCCACAGGAGCTTGAGGAGCTGGGGTTTGCGTTGTCGATGCGAATGTGGGATCAGGATAGAGACGATGATGAGAACTTGTCCTTGCAGCAGATGATTGTGTTCCGGTGAATCTGATTCGCAGGACACAAAGTATGAATCCCTAAAGGTTCGAGAGAGCTATGGATAAGTGGCGTGGGGTATCGACCTGTTCGCCACTATACGAACAAGCAGCTTCCGTATAACGCTCCGGACGAACCTAATGAAGGAATCTGGACTGGGTATGCGTTACTCTGTAAAATAGATGAGGGTTTTGCTTAGTGTACTTGCATGCATATTCTCTGCAGGTCTCAGGCCAGAACAGTTGTGTGTATAGGCTTGAATGCCACAATAGTCCTTCAATTTTTCAGTTTAACCAATAAAGAATAAGTAGAAATGCACTGGTGTGTCAGATAGCAAAAACTAAGTGAATAAATCGGGGTAAATTTCGTTTTTCCGGTGTATCTCAAGACATCAGCTATTAACGATGACATTATGAGCCGAAGGAGAAAGTAGATCATTACCAATCAAATTGTCAAGCTGAAAGTAATTATAAACGTATCTCTGGGCACAATAAGAAAGTAGACACATATTACGTACCTTGTGGATAGCAATCGCATCACAACGTAGCACATTTAATGGAGTCTTTGGGCTGACGAAAATGCCCTTGCAGGCAATACGCAGCCTGAATGGTACGGAACTCGTCATTGATTCATCTGTGCATCCGAAGGACCCAATCGTTCTATAGTACAAGGATCAATGATGGCGCATGCAAGACTCCCAACACATTCAGCAGGCTGGTATAGCGTAGCAGACGGATGAGTCGTAATTTTATACCTCTATACATGAATATCTAAACACGGACAGTACAAACGCTGGTCAATCTCCCGCTAAAGACCAAACTGAGAACAAGATTTCTGCTTGCTTCAGATAGTGGCAGTATTTGTATTGTTCAAATATTGTCCATAGGAAGTAGCAGATTCGATACAATCGAGCAGAGATATGCTAATAGTAATTGATTGAGTAGTCTAAGATTTGAAAAAGGGCGGCATGATCAAATACAGATCTACTTGACGAACATTTAGATAGCATAGGGGTCCGAAGGTGACATAGTCGTTATACAAACACATTAATTTGCTGCTCTCTCGTGTGTCACTAAAAGCGCAACTAAATTATGTGATCTCAGACCAAGTGTCAACCTCAATATGTGGATATATACGACGCATATATACGACAACAAAGCGTTATCCAGACACAAGATGTACCTACTGTAGTGAGTCACGATAAAATTTATTATGTGACGCTTGAAACGGAGTTGCAAAATCAATCAACAGTCATCTGATACCGCTTGTCTAACTCTCCTGAACAAGAACTTTATTGGCTTCGAACCAAGGTGTAACAAAAGCAAGATATCTATGGGACATCAATCGAGCTACAGACAACGCTGCCAGCTTCCTACACAAAAAGTAGGCAGCCGGCGTGGAGTAGATCGTGGTATGGCAGGCCGCGCTGCCATTCTGAACGTCGTTACATTATGGCTGCAAATACTTAGAAAACTACACCCAACTATTCGAGAAAAAAATTACCATGCACACATGGCTCGTATCAGTGTCCCTTAACAGTTGATGAAAATTCGGTTCCGATACTGTTTTAAAGTATACTAAGATACGAAGACCGGAAGTGGATCGCCGATCGCCGATCGACACATTGGGCAAGGATGTCCCTTATCTATTAGCAAGTCTGTACATCCTCTACACGCTATTAAATGTCCACAGTCAAATCTCATAGCTCTCGGATCCTCCATGCATATGACACAGGTGTGGCTCGCTTCAAGCTTCCAATTGAGGTTCTTATTCATCTCTGCGAGCTGATAGAATAAACGAAGTAGTGCTGCTATAGTCGGAGAGTAAATTGACAAAGCAAAACTAAGAGCTTCGATATCGCGTAATGTGCGTTAGATCGGCGCAGGTATAGGCAATTCACTAGTTGGGCCAGGATAAAACATGCGGCGACCCACATTGTGAAAGCAAACATAATAGCGCCAACAATAGACATGGAGTGATACTGAGAAAGCCAATTCACATACCGCTATTCGCGCATCCTCCAGCTCATGTATGTCGGATATGTGTTGATTCCGAGTCGACTCCAGTTCCTCACGAAGCATTTGGGTCTACATGAGGGCGTGCGAGATGTAATTACGAAATGTACATGTATTGTCGTCATAATTACGTTAGCAAAGAATCATAAACGCACCTAAAGAGAACTTAAGTTCACGATAGATTCATACTGCGACATACCATTTCAGAGGCGGCAGCGATGCGAGCCTCATTTAGCAAAAGGGTATTAACCATTCTTTCGTTGTTCACTTTGAGATCAGCAACTTCTTGCGTCAACATGGAGGTATGCTTCGCGTACACAGCAACAATCTCTTCGAGAGAACGAGGCTTGTGCCAAATCTTTTTAGCACAAAATACCGGTGTGATTGATTATGATAGCTAGACGTGGAATATATCAACTTACACCAACCACAGCATCTACACTAATATGTCAACTAGCAAATGATACTACTTCACAGGACAACCGCAGCAAATTTACCTTCGAGTAGCTTGCTTTTGCCGTCTCGACTGATTCGCGGCATGGTTCGCACATAGCAGGTGCGGTGAAGATAGACAGACCTTCGATGGCAAACACGAATTGATAAGCGTACTGTGCGACTCATTAAATATGGTTCGTGTTGCTTCGATGCAGCCATATCTAGGAACGATTGCTCATCTATGCCAAAATACCCCCCCCCCTTCCACATTAGCACAGCAACAATTCGTATTTTAAATAATTCAAGTTACACTTCTAATAAGACTATATCCAAATTTAGAATGCAAGTAATCTCTCCTCAGCGGAACACTTGAAGTACTAGAACATGTTATACACAAACATGAAAGTGTAATTGGTTTACAGTGAGGAAATGCATGCAAACGATGTTGAAGGCTGTTTATCCCAAAATAATTGGGAAAGAAAATACACACCTTACACTGTACTACAGACTACTATCAATGATTTAAAAGCATGAATGTACATAATGTTCTTGCAAAACACTGTTCTAGATATTTGCTAATACGCTAATTATACTTAACGTAAAGTAATAAACCAAATTGATAGCAAGACCTACTTATTACACAGGGGTTTCTCTGAAACCTCTATGCACAAATATCACTGATACAGTACCAGAAAACAGGTCACGCATACAATAATGGATAATATGGTGCCGACATAGTGCATGCGATCGTTATAGCAAAAAGGGTAAGTAGATCTTCACATAATTTTGTATCACCGATCCTCTCATACAATGCAACAAAAACATACCCAGAGATATTCCAGCACCACTCGCAATCGATACGCCACCGAATGCCTTAAGCAGTTTAATACGTTGTGTTGGAGGTTTTATCCATTTTGGAAAGAAGTGGGACCAAGTCTGTCCATTGGGAACCTGGAGGTAACACATGATAGTGATAGATCTTAGACAATACAAACGGTCTAATTTATAACCAAAATATAAAGTAAGGGTACCTCTATACATTGCAACATAACATAACAAGACGGGTGACCAGAAATAACAAGTATTGGTGCTCAAAAAAATGTTGCCGATAAGCATGTCGATGGGAAGAAATATAGTTGATTACAGTACCGAGATTAAAAGCGCACACCATCGAAAATAACCACAGGAAACAAAAACAGATTCATACCATACACTACTACTCTCATCGATGCCCCATATACTACACAACAATAGACTTGGACAGCGACGACGCAATGGTCCTCCCTTGTGGAATTAAAGAGCTGCTAGATTGTTGATTACGATCCATATGCACGTTATATTACTGTCTCGAGATGAAGAATAAATAGCAGTATACCAGCTTAACCCTTTGAACCACTCAATTACGCCCCAACCATATACCACCAGGAATGAAGCCATGGCTTAAGCTACAGCCGGTAGTACCATGTACAATTTAAACATGTTGACCATTGAAGTTGAAAAGTAGCATAGCGTACACGGTACAAAGACGACACGACAAACATACTCGTCTGGTAGCCAATGTCAGTGTAGATTTCATAACCTTCGCACTATTGCCGATCTGGCTGGTGTGGAATCCTATTCCTGGCCTGAAGGCTTCAACAAAAAAAAATAACCAATCTCTTAGGATGTGTTGTCAATTTACAAGCTGGTAAGAGTGATGCCAATAAAAGGAGGGACAAAGGAGCCTAGTCGGCACACACCGATCTTGCAAAATACGAGCGGGAAGACTGTGAAACAAGCGGACAATCTGCTAGCGACGTAGCACTTTATGCATTGCATCCTTTAGTGGGCGACTCGAAAGCCGACATTTTTACAAGACATAAAGTACGCAGGTAGCCATCATATGTAGAACGAGTACAGACACTACGGGATGAGAACGGCTAAGGAAGTCCACGTCATTGGTGAACGAAACTACAAGTTGCTATCCTTGTAGATGCAAGCAAACAAGTTATACCTTGACGCTTCAACAGCGTCATTGCCCGAGGCGCTGCTCTGCCAAGGGCACGCAACTGGGACAACATGGTTGTTGTAAAACGATGTTACAACTCACGCGATACTATATGACAGTACGGAATATAGGAAATAAGTACTTGTTGGACTATGTTTAAATAACTGCCAGCAATGTTTGTTGCGTACTTTTTAAAAAATAAAATGATGATGCAAAAATACAATGAAAAAGCTATGACGATATTTTTTCCCCGCCGTGGCAGGGATATTCAGTTTTATTATTATTTATTACTGAAAGTGTAAGCTTTTCTAAGTCCCTGTCAACTTTATCACCGATTTTTTGTCCGTCGCCAAAAACGTCGGTGACGCTAAATAATCCGGCTTATTCATATAAATCCGACTGAAAAAGGTCCGTGACGCTTTTTCTCCCGGCTGGAATGGGGTTTGCCCATTTGAGACCCTATACAAATAATTAATAGGCCCAAATGTATGAATATAAACTAAGTAAATTATCCCTATGATTAAACGCTTTCGGTCCCTGCGGTTTCTCAGCCGCGTTTTATCACTCCATCCCGAAAATAATTAGCGTTCGTGATCAGCTAAACCCGGATTTCTATTTATTCCCAATATTTTTTGTTGTTGACATTATTCAAGATCAAGTATTTCGTATATGATCTGCGAAGGCTCCAAGGCCGTAGTACAAGTAGAACACCTCCTATGCTTAGGAGTCTAACACTACATCGGAAACGTCCAAAACGCGATTATTGGGCCTAGATATGCATAATCAGTAAAGTTTCAAAGTTGTCACGTACAAATATTGTCCGAACAATATCGTATATGCATTTTTATAACTGTAATGTAAGTTACAGCTGCTAAAATCGAGAAAAAGGTGTTTTCGTCATTTGATGTGCCATGCCATCGATTGCTTGGTGAATCTCGATTCCTGAACTTTTTGTCAAAGTTCACTACATATTCACCCACAAACGATTAAAATCACATTATTATGGTATAATTATGGTTATGTAAGTATAGCGAAGGTCTGAAAATCAAAACGAAGCCATATATTTGAATGTCATTGATTGACATGCATGCACGTGAATGGCGATTTTGAGCAAGCATAATAAACCCTCTATACCACAATAATGGGTTCTGAACTAATAAAATTTATATTTAATATATATGAGAACCCTTAGAAGGTTTAAACTATTAGCACGCGACCTGGAAATCCAAGATTTGGCATGGTCGAAAAGTGCACGATCCTGTTGACCTGTTCATACATCGATACACTGCATGAACCAATAGCTATCAACTTGGCGCCTTTGCAAAATTCTTTTGAAATGTTTCTAAAAAAAGGCTAGAAAAAATTATCGAGATTCTATCTAAAACCGGATTTAGTGAATTAGGTTTGGTTCTTGAAAATCGACTCCCCTTTTTAGTATATGGATGGGGTGTTATAAAATAAAAGACAAATACAGTACATATGTAAGACGACCGGGACGAGCCACCACCTCTAGGCTCTAGGTCACCACACACCAGTCACCAGTCACCAGTGACGAGTTCTCTCTCTCTCTCTCTTTACTCTTATGTACTATTTACATACAACACACAGAGCGAGACCGATGAGAGAGCGATGAGTTCGTCAAATGTCAACATGACCCCATGCCCCATGGCGCCTAAAAAATCCTAAAAAATTATTGCCCCTCTGACTCCATATGCATAGATGTATATATAAAACCCTCCGTAGAGGTGTAAATAAAGTCACTCTCGAATCTTTAGGAGGCTATTTTTAAAAACCCTCTAGTAGTAGAGTCATAAGTAGGCTTCTTCTGAAAATTAGACACCTCTCTCTCGAGAGTCTGTTTCTCTCTCTCTGTAGTCTGTAGCTCTGTACTATTGTAGAGAGTTCATTTTAAAAATAGAGTGCAGACTGTAGTGTCTCTGTGTAGAGTATTTATATATGTATATATATATATATATATATATATATATATATATATATTGGTATTTACGTACCAGTGGAAATAAATACGGTACATACAACAATTGTATTTATTTACATACATACATATCAACATAGCCTCTCCTTTTCTGTTTGATTTGTTTTAAAAAAAAGAGTCCTATTTTCACAAAACAAGAGAGAGAGGAGGGCAGGGGGCTAATTATTTAAATATGGCGTCAGAAGTGATCAGCTGCATGTGCGTATTTTTTTTTTTTGATTTCGAAATATTTTTTAAAATACGTATGGTGCTGCAGTACATATTTTTAAATTATAGCTGCAGTCTGCACTGCTGTATTTATGTAATAAATATGTAAATATGACGGTATTTCTATATATATAATATTTTAAATTTGTCAGTTGTCTGAAGGCTAAACCCACCCTCAAAGGCCAAGGCTGTTGTTTTAAAAAAAAAACCCCAAAAAACAAGTACAACAACAGTCTGAACAATCTCACACAAGTCTCGTTTTAGTCTCTCAGAGTCTTTTAAAAAAGAAGCGAGTGATAAGTCTCACAAGTCTCAACTGATGAGCAGATTATCCAATTAGATAAATCATAGTAGGACTTTCTATTTTTAGGTTCGTAAAAAAATATCTGTTCATTTTAGGTTTTCGCGTCATGGGCAACCGCTATATCTATACACATGCCTAAATGTGAAACACTTCAGTAACCATACTGACAATCGCGAAGAATGTTCAGTAGTCGTCTGGGTCAGGCCACTAGGCTGGCAAGCCGTACCTCACACTACAGCCCCATCTATGCTTCTTCATTGGTCAGGCGATTGGCAACAGAAGTAAAGCCGGCTACACCTGCTCTCAAAAAGGGCATTAGGTTTCTCAAGACCAAGATTATCGTCGGGTTGTTCCTCGCTGCATCAATTGTGGATAACACACTGAACGATGATTGGGATACAGTTTTAGATCGCGTTAAACCGGGAATCACAGAAGAGGTAGGAATGAACGCTTCAATAATTATCCTTCGTATCTACACGTCTTCGTTTTCCGTCAATTGCGAGTATCTATTGCAACACACGCCCACACACACGCGCACGCACGCACACACACACACACACACGCATACATACACACACAAACAGGCACAGACACAGACACAGACAAAGACACAGACACAGACACAGACACACAGACACATATGCACACGGACACATACACTAAACACACACACACACACACACACACACACACATATATATATATACAACTGTCGGTTATATATGTAAATATGTAGATATGTATATATGCATTTATGTATATATGTATATATGTATATATTCATGTATATATATATATGTATGTATATATATATGTACATATATGCATATGTATGTATGTACGCATATGCATATGTGTATATGTATATGTAATATATGTATGGATGTATATATTTGATATATTTGTATGTTTGTAGATATGTGCATATATATATATATATATATATAATATTATACATGTATATAACAATATGCATATATATATATATATATATATGTACATATGTAAAACGTTTTGCAAAATAATGTACATAATATTATGTACATATGTTGTATATGAGACGATACGGAGATATATATATATGGATTATAACATATCATACAATACATGCATTATAATATGTACATATGGATATGATTTTAATGTTACATGTAATATGTATGTAATGCGTAACATGTGCATGCATGTTTTCATATGCATTAATATGCACATGTATACACGTGTATGCATGCATATACACGCATGCCTTGTATGTTTGTGTACGCACGCACGTAAACGCAATGTATGCATGTTTTTCACGCATGCATGCGTATGTATGTACATGTATGTATACATATGTGTACATGTGCATGCATGTGTATAAATGTACGTATTATATATGTATATATTATTAATATTAATATATATAATACATATTATTAATATAATACATACATACATCCTCACACACACATGCACATATATGCTACATATTATTATAATATAATAATAATATATAATTTATGTTTCACATTACATGTAAATATAATTATATAAAAATTATATTTATATTACACGCGTATGTGTATATTATATACTTTGCGTGTCCATATAAACATAAACACACACGTATATGCATACTGATATATATACATATATAATACATACATCTATATGTATGTTTTACATTTGGACGCAAAACATACATATAACACACATGCTAGCTGCGCAAATGCACACATGCATACACGTACGTACATATATAATAATATATATATAGTATATGCATATGTATATATATAAATATTATATTAATAATAATAATATATATATAGCAATATATTATTACATAATATATTACATATTATATGCCATTATTAATATTAATAATATGTATATTAATAATATGTAATAATAATAATAATAATAATAATACAATAATAACATAATAATATAATATTAATACATATTACATGTACGTGTAGCAACATAATAATAATAATGATGTAACAATACATATATTGGTTAATATGTTAGCCATTATTGCATTATTGCATTAATATTATGCATATATAATATATAATAATAATAATAACCATTATATAATAATAATATTATAATAACATTAATCAATATATGTTACATAATACAGCCGTACACATAATAATAATATATAATACACATAATGCATACAAATGTAATATGTAGTATGTGTTATTAGTATTATATAATATATAATATTAATAATAATAATAATATTAATGGATATAGGATATATATATTTATAATCTGGATATACATATATATGGCAGGTAATACATGCATATACATATTATATAATAATAATAATAATAATAATAATAATATATACATGTACATGCATGCACATACATGTACATGCACATACGTACATGCATACATTGTGCGTACGGCACGCATCACACATGCGCACACACGCATACACATATGCATAATGCGTATGCATGCATATATACATGCATATATATATGCATGTATAATATACATATATATATATATATATATACATCACACACACACACACACACACATCATCATCATGTAATATATATGTATATATATATATATATATATATATATATAATGGATATGTATATATATATATATATATACATACATACATACATACATACATACATATGCATATACATATATATATATATATATATATATATATATATATGATATCTATACCAGTGAAAATGTAGTGTGAACCAAGGGATAACTCATAGTTGGTTGTCACACACTGATAGATAGTTATATTGTAGTTTACGAATGAACTTGTAGCAATAGTTCGTTCATTGTATGGAGCCTTCAGTCTGATCGAATAACGGCTATGCTCGCCAGCGCGGGGAAATTTTGGAATGCGTTATCTGTGGCTATTTTTTTTCTTCAGCGTGTAGATTAGAAGGTGAACGGGATAGAATCATAGCGGGTTACGAAATCACTATATGCGTGCACCTATGCAATCCCATGCTAGGCAATTAACACATTGTATCTTTAATCTTTCGCCAGTATCTTCTTCAGCTGAGTCAAATCCCATTTCTTTGTGAGAACAGCTCACGAGAGGGGCTTCCATTCCTCAACCGTACGTGTATTGATTTTTGTAGGAACGAAAGAACCGCCCGAAGATCGTCATCTTAGGGACAGGCTGGGGGGCGCTGAACGTTTTGAGAAAAATCAACGCTGACCATTTCCAAGTTAGCATCGTGTCGCCCACCAACTATTTCTGTTTCACGCCATTGCTACCAAGGTACAGTCACACCCAAAATCAAAACAATTTTCGTGTTTAAGGTATCTTAGATTTACCTTTTGCCGCATCGTGTCACTCGCAACATTTTTTACTTATCAGAAAGTCAAGTATAAAAAGATTGTCTTATTTTGTCAGACACTGCCAGACTACTTGAAGATATGGTATTAAATTTCCAAGCAGCTCACGTTTGCAAGCACATTCAAAAACGGAGAGTCCAAAGTCAGACTGCAAAGGGACAAACATCCTAAACCAGCTTGACACGAAAATGCCATGCATCCAACTTAATCCTTTTCTTTGTTGTTTTTCTCTTGCACTCCACGTACACTCTCCCATATCCGTGGTGACATCGCCAAATACACAGCACAAGTGCAGGTATGTTGTGCTTGCAAGCGATATGAACAATTTGGTGGTGATTTTGTATACACTCTGTTGCTTCTACATAGTCTGGGTGTTGCAATACAGTCAACGATCTGTCTACCATTTTTTTTTGTTACCGTATGTAGTTTTCACTGCTGCTTATGCGATTGCATAAGTGATCATATTGATTGGTGTGATTCATTTCGAGACATGTGCCAGTTGCAGTTTACATTCGCATTTCGGCTGGCCTCATGCTCCAATGTTTCGAGCGTCCTCTATTAACATAAAATTTCCGCAGTTTAATGATATTTCTTTTAAATGATTTTGATCGTTATGCGATAATATGCAAAGAACGAAACTACCTTGGTTTGAGCGCTTGGCGTCAATCAAGCAATTCGAGTACTACCGTTGAACCCGTGCGATGTTTTTTACTCACAGTGCCTCTCGTTCGTGTTTTTTGTATATCACATGGGCTACGCGCTTCTGCTCTCGCGCACATCACTATAGCAAAACGTGTTCAAATAGTTCTGTATAGTTGCACATTGTCTATATCGAAATGTCTTTCACATGGAGTATTAGAATATACCGCATGGCATCTCATTTCATACAGAGTTTCGAAGTGTGCACTAACCCATTCTGCTTTATTGTTTGTTGCACGGCGTGTCTGTTACAGGTGCTGTTGATACGCGCTGCATCATCGAACCCATCCGTGAGTACTGCCGCCGCGCCAACGCCAAGCACGCCATCTTCTACGAGGCCGAGTGTTTGCATATCGACGAAAAGAACAACAAGATAAAGTGCAAGCGTACACCTCAGGTACTTAGCCTCGCACAAACGTTACCTAGACATTCGTAAGCATCGTGGAAGTGCATTGGGAAAGTTCCATATTTCGCATATTTATTACTTGATATGTTTGTATACTTCAGGGAGTGTACTCGGAGAAGGGCCCATGGAATGAGTTTGAATTGGATTACGATTACCTCGTCGTGGCCACGGGCACACAGTCCGCCACATTCGGCATTCCGGGTGTGAAGGTAGAAATTTCTTGTCAGTTTATCTATGATTAGAGATAATTGTGCTGAATATCGTCTTGAATGTGCATACATGTATGATTTAGAAATAGTCGACATACCATCTTCACTTAATTAGGTAGGAATATCTTGTGAGTTTATCTATGATTAGAGATAATTGTGCTGACTAGCGTCTTGAATGTGCATACATGTATGATTTAGAAATAGTCAATATACCATCTTCACTTAGTTAGGTAGGAATTGCTTGTGAGGTTATCTATGATTAGAGATAATTGTGCTTAATAGCGTCTTGAATGTGCATACATGTATGATTTAGAAATAGTCAACATACCATCTATCTTATATATATATATATATATATATATATATACATACATACATACATACATATATATATATATATATATATATATATATACATACATACATACATACATACATATATATATATATATATATATATATATATATATATATATATATATATATATATATATATATATATATATATATATATATATACATACACTGCACACAACACAAACACATCACACACATCATCATCACACACACATCGCACACACATCACATCACACATCACACACACATATCACATATATATATATATATATATATATATATATATTTATATATGTATGTATGCATGTATGCATGTATGTATGTATGCATGTATGTATGTATATATGTATATATGTATATATGTATGTATGGATGCATGTATGTATGTATGTATGTTTTGATACACAGGCCATTTTTTTTGTGCACACACACTATGCTTGTCACGGATGGCTGTGATTGCAATCTACGCTTTCCTGAAAGCGCATATTTGAGAGACCACCATTCACCCTCACATATTTGATCTGCTTATGTGCACCTCTCTTCCCACTCACAGGAGAATGCTCTGTTTATGAAGGTGGCCACCGACGGTCGCAAACTGCGCGGTCGTATCATCGACTCGCTCGAATCCGCAAACATTCCTGGTGCCACTGATTTGCAAAGCTTGTTGCACTTTGTAGTGGTAGGCGGCGGACCCACCGGTGTAGAGTGTGCTGCAGAGCTCCACGACTTTGTGGCCAACGAGGTGAAGGAGTTCTTCCCTGATCTCGCGGACAAGTAAGTGTGTGTTTGTGTGCGGATATGTACATGTATCTGTATGTGTATACGTGTATATATCTGCATGTGTATCGGCTTGCGTGTTTTATTGAGAGTGCGGTGGACCAGCCGGCGAGGCCTGCGGCGGAATTATCTGACCGTGTCGCCAATGAAGTGTGGGAGTTTTTACCTGAACTAGCGGACAAGTAAGTGTGTCCATTAGTGTATGTGAGTATTCGTGTATGGCATCTGGCAGTGCATATGTCTGTATGTATGTACGGTATATGCCATATCATGCAGCTGATGTGCATCACCGGCGTAGAGTGCGATACGGAGCTCCTTGGTTTCGTCTCCACTGTAGTATTTGCGATACACAGCCGGGAAACCTGCATGATACGATCATTACGATCAAGCCTTGTACCTTTGGATTAGTTCATATAGGTAGCATCACGATTGCCTGCCGCCATCTAACCCATTTCTCTTGGCGAAGTCTTCTATCCCGCATTTTTATCACCTATCTGTACGGAACAAATTGTTGCCTTTAGCGTGCCACACGAACTAACTTGCCTCGCATGTCTGCTACCGCATGCTCCTAGGGTATCCATCACGCTTATCGAGGCCCTGCCCCACGTGCTGTCTATGTTCTCAAAGAGTCTGGTTGAGTATGCCGAGCAGAAGTTCCACCGTGACAGCATCGATGTGCTGACACGCACACTGGTGACCAAGGTCGATGAGACCCATGTGTACGTGAAGAATCTCGAGTCCGGCGAGACTTCCAAAATGCCCTACGGCACTCTGTTGTGGGCTTCTGGAATTGCGACACGCCCCGGTAAGTTGTCGATCGATAGACGTTTCGACGGCATAATGAATACCATGAGCAAGATCGCGTTGTTTTTCATATATATGCTCAGGTCTTTCATATATGCTCAGGGCGCTCTTTTCCCTATTTTTGGTACTAGAAAACATACAAAATAATTAACCGATTTTGAATTATGAACATATTTTGGACTATTGTCTGGGCATAATTTTAATGTATCGCGAAGAATACAGTATGTATATCGCTGGCGGATTTCTGCAGCATTCGCTTGCTAGGATAGGCTGATGTGTTCGGGAGAGTTGCGTGAAAGCAAAACTAGTTCTTTGCATGTATCTATACAAAACTGGCCATACGATTTCTGTATTCAAAGTATAGCGGTCATAGGTCTTCTGGCTGTGAAATTTTACCACATGTGCTGAGTATACGTCAAACAAAACTATTCTTCTACACGCACTGCACTTCTTCAGCATTGGCTATGTATTTCTGACCCTCTGCACCGTCAGCCCTTATTTCATGTAGTATTCGGTTCTTGATACACCATCGAACAACGAAGCATGTTTTTTCCGAACCATCCAATTTGCCGTTCTAGCCAATGATAAAATAGTAGCCAGTTCTTTAATACATCACGTACGTAACAAAGCACACATCCCGTTAACGAAACCTTTCACTCATGTAATCTAGTTATTGCCGAGCTGATCAAGAACCTGGGCGAAGAGGCAGGACAAAAATCACCACGTGCACTGTCAGTGGACGGGCACATGAAAGTTCTGGGTACTAGAAATATCTTTGCCCTGGGTGATTGCGCGTTTATGAACTTACCCCCTACGGCCCAGGTTGCTGCTCAACAGGTAGCGTGTTGTGGATTTACGGTCTGTTACATATACGGCACCTTTGTTTATAGGTAACACTAGACACACGGCCGGCGAGTATTGGTGGTTGAAAGAATTGGATAAGTATGGAAACATGTCCCATATCCCTTATGAATGGGACTGTCATGGGATCTGGGGTCTCAAACTCTTAAAAGATATTCTGTCTTTGACTCCTTTGTCCGTTAATCGCTGTTCTACAGGGTTGGTACCTAGGTTAACAAATTCGCAAAGGACGAGTTAAATCCCTCTCTAAACGGCGCCATGGGGGTTAGAACACTGTTTGATCTGTATTGACAAGTTTGTTTTCTGGCATTTGCTGTTGCACAGGGTAAATACCTAGGTAGACTGATCCGAAAAGGACGTAACGCGATGATTGGTGACACCAAAAACGGAACCCATGAGTTCGACAGCTATGTGGAGGACGCTGAGGAGTTCAACTACAACCACATGGGCGCATTCGCCTATTTGGGAGACAATGCCGCCATTGCTGACTTTTCTACGGTATGTTGTGCCAGACCACATTTGTATTGGGAAGTACGTTGACACGTTAAGGTTGGCACCAAAGTAGGTAGTTGTGTATTTGGAATTTATAGCCGAAATGAAGATAGAAGGATCTCGGTACGTCCATATCCGTGTGAATACACCAACATTGCCAACGGTATCAATATTCGAGTTACCAATGGGGTGTGTGGAACATTGTGCGTTCGCTCTAGGAACATCTATTCAAGGGGTTGAGTGTTAATTACGGAGGAGACATGCAAGTGTATTTATGTGCAGCTATGGGTAGCAGTTATGTTGTACTACAATGGAATGCATGTACTAGGATTAGGCGCGAAGTTCTGACCGTGCACTGCGTGTGAGCTTTAGCTCGATGAATACACTTTGCCCTCGGTATACTAAATTTGAGATCATTCCATCCGTTCTTATTGATATTTACAGAAAGCGGACGCCGCCGGTGGCATCCTCGGCACCAGTGCTGGCACAACTACGTACTTCCTATGGCGCTCCGTGTACTTTTCGAAGCTTTTATCGTTCCGAAACCGAGTTCTACTGGGTGTAAACTGGGTTTTTACAGAAATTTTCGGACGCGATACCAGCAGAAGATAAAGAGTGGATCCTTCCGCGTATCCTTATACCAATGCGTATGAATATGCTGTTAAAACTAATGCGTACTACTTAGTTGATACTGTGCTCTATTTGATCTCGCTCGGCGACGGGACAGATCTAGTTGTGAACATCTGATAGCGAGTTAGTACAAGAAAAATTAATTAAATCTTATTGATACATTCGGAGGTATAGCTCGTTGCCGGTGCATACCGAACATTCTTAATATCACGGTAGCACTGACCTACCTGCTTGTGCACAATCGCCGGTGAAATTAGGGCGAGGAACAATACAGCAAAAATTGACGAATTGAAAGCAGCGTGGACGCTTTAAGACAGGGATATAATTGTTACCATCAATCCAATTAAACGTTGACAGTCCCTCAACGGGAATGACTTTCTACAATGAATACTATATCATTTTATTATATTCAACTTTAACATATACTATATCAATTTATTATATTCTACTTCAGCATTTAATATATCATTTTATTATTTTTTACTTTAAAATATACCATATCATTCTATTACATTCTACTTTAACATATACTATATCATTTTACTGCATCAACACTTTAAACAGCCAGGGTCACAAGTCTTCCTCTTGAGCAGCTTTCGATTCTGATATACAAAATCTCTGACGTTGGGCTCCATCCCGTAGTCAGGTTTTCGTCCATATACCACCGAGGCGAGATCAATGAGAAAGAAAGCCGTCAATCCCCAAACTCTGGGTGTGCCTTCGAATTCCCACGAATGGAAGAGCATCGGCATGCCCCCTTCTGGAGTCTGGGGATATGCGTAAACGGATGAGTCGACGAACAAAACATAAGAGGCAATTATCGTCTGTTCCAGACTTGTTCTAAAGCATCATAGTGATTGAAAATGCTCGCAGTTATATGGTGCGAATCAGAAAGGCACCGTGGTTTTTGGATTATCAAAGCTATTTTCAAAGTACGAGAACAGCGACACCGAAATGGTACTGTGATGCCTTGTCCTTAGAAAACGTGATAGATGGAAATAATGGAAAATGAGATGGATTCCACATATTTCAGATCGCAAGTTAACGCATACTCTGCCCACCGATAGGAACATTGCCTCCCGACATGGACTACGATCAGAGCTGCACGCTTGCGAACCTCACACGCAAATAATTTATGAGCACTACTTCCACGTATTTCCTCTACCAGCATGTTCATTGAAACAACTTACCCACTCCTGGCTCATGTGGTGCTCGCCGGACAGGAACCTGGCCAATTCGACTGCGAAAATCAATGCAACCTCATCTTCATTGGCCTGAACAAGAGGTAGTACAATTGAATCGGTTAGATTGAACTATAGATATGAAGTTATCTTCAAAGTGTGCGCAAGTAACCCTGATGAGAATATACTTCTGAAGGGACCGTTTTGCATAGGCACAGGGCATGCAGATTGCTATAAATTGCGACGCGCACGTCATAGTGAAAACAGCCAGGGAAAACGTTCACATTGCCCACACATCAGAGCCCCCGAGAATCGCATATTTCGCATTCAACAGAGGGTCAAAGATGTCACACATGTTCTGGAAGGTAATTTGGTGCACACTCAATAAGCACTCGTATATTTCGCACCTTCAGACTGTCGACGTCGAAGGATGGCAATGCTACGGCCACCACTGGTGTGACCAGCAACTGGTTTTTGGCAACATTGGCTGGTAGAATTCCTACTACTTTCACTGTGTCACGA
Organism: Sphaeroforma sirkka; assembly: GCA_001586965.3. Lineage (NCBI taxonomy): Eukaryota > Ichthyosporea > Ichthyophonida > Sphaeroforma > Sphaeroforma sirkka. The sequence continues at coordinate 35,956 of LUCW03000265.1, forward strand.
TCAAGACCAATCTCTTCATTGGCCTGTACATAAAATTGAATAGATAACACGTGGTTTGTGATGTGGCCAGCGTGAGGAAATGTCGTGCTAGCGTGCGGCCTTAACACACCTTTGGATACGTGGATAAGCGCGAGATTTATATTCACGAACTCGTGTTTCAAAATACTTGTACACTACACTAGCGGGAATGCCAGACCTCTAAGCAGTAGTGACCGCTGATGCGACCTTCTCTAAACTGCAGTACCAAGGTCATATCAAACGAACAGCTAGGAAGGACTCATAGCTTGTGCACAAACTCAGCACGCTATCGACGAATATCGCAAGTGATGATAATTTGGGCAACAATTATGCAATCGCAACCGACTGCTCGAGCGGAGCCTTGGAGACGACTCGAAAGTGACGAATAAAAACAGCAGTGACCTGATAGTGGTCTGCGGATTTGTCACAGGCATTGGAATACTGTAGTGAAGGTTTCGAGCTCACTTATGAAACATGTCATCAAATGTATGGCATCATCTTTTACAGTATTCACGTAGGCTATCGTCCAGTATAAAGTGTTGCGTGACTCACCTCTCGCAATGCCGTCATTGTAATGTCCGTGTCGGTTTCATCCCGTTTTCCGCCTGGTAGACATACCTGGATATCCAATCGTGTGCATGTATGAGGAAAAAAGGGTATAATTCGCTCTGTTTGTACCTGCCTACAAATTCAAAATCGATAAACAGAACAGATGTATACCGAAAACGTATTATGCAGCATCGAGTTTCGATACGAGCAAGAGCTACATAGACTTATTTCCCCAAAAGCCATTCAAAACTGTTAAATATAATAAGTGGTCGAATAGTACCGAATGGCTCTGGGATATATAGCACGTTCAGGTCTACTACAACTGACAGCTGACACACTTGTATTACAGGCACATAATTGGTATACAGGAGATTTGGGAGTGCAATTCGAGTATGAAAATACAATTAAATGTACTGAAACTACGGTGGTACACATAGCTGCGACGGAATAGATATGGTTGCATATATTTTATAGTCATATAACAGTACTAGTCTGTAAAATGATAATTGGATAAATTACCTCGCCTCCGTGAGACTTGAGTTTAGAAGATCGCTGTGTGAGGACCACATTGAGTTCTTGGGTGGTCTTGTCTATGTACAGAATCAGGAGCACTGCTGCTTCACCTGTCATACCCTAATCTCGACATTAAAATTGAGAAGCCGAAATGCAAAATAGGATTGGTGGACGAGAATTTGCGAATTTCTGTACTTGGCAGAGCATGACGAGAGACACAACGCTAAAAATTGGCAGCAGCTATTCAAATCTCTTGAGAATAGGTGTGTCTCGAACGTTTCAACTCGCCTTATATCTCCCTACAAACCAATGTGCAACTTTATTTGATACCAGAACAATATTAGTAGAAAAAGAAAAAGAAATTTGCCAAAGAAATCAACTATACATGACAAAATACAGGTCTCGTATGGTACGCCATACAACTGAATGTACAAAGATATACACCACAAGTGTCATTTCTCAGTAAACAGTATTTACAATAATTGGAACTCGAGTCAGTGTATGTTCGCGATGGGTACAAGTGCACGACGTACCTAATACTATGGACACCTGTCGAATTCATACATGAATGCTTATTCATATTCCGTGAGAACAGTGTGGAAACGAACACGTGCACACACGCACAAACTGTATATGTACATACATAAACACACACACATATATATATGTATATATAAACACATTCACACACACACACAGACACGTATACACACAGACATAGACACGTATACACACATATATATATATATATATATATATATATATATATATATACATATACGCGCACGCACGCACATACATCACATACGCACACACACACACATATATAATAATATATATATATATATATATATATATATATATATATATATATATATAAACAAACAAAACACACACATACGCTAAACGCGCACCAGACGCACATACACACGCATATATATATATATATATCTATAGAAACACACGCACACATGGGACGCCCGCACGGATATATATATATATATATATATATATATATATATATATATATATATATATATAATATATATAACCACAATGACACACGGACGCACCTGGACGCACCGGACACACGCGCACGCGCACGTATGGCATCAATAATGTATATATATATATATATATAATATATAATATGCGTAATATACATAGATGCGCACATACAACACACACGCACGCGCATAAATATAAAGGGTATATATATAATATATATATATATATATATATATATATATATAATAATATAATATATATATATATCAATAATAATATCATCATCAATAATAACTCACACATCACACGCGCACGCACAATAATGTATAATTATATATGCATGTCACACACGCACACTGCGCACGTACGTGCGCGCACGCGCGCACACGCGCGCGCATCGTCGCATCATCAATATATGTATATATATATGTATATATATATATAGATATGTAAATACATACATGCATGCGTACGTTACATGCGTACGTACATACATACATACGTATACATAAATATATGCATGCGTGCGTACGGGCATAAATGCATACATACATACGTACGTACATACGTACGTACATAATGTATGCGTATACGCATACATACATACGTACGTACATACGCCACATATATATATATATATATATATATATATATATATATACGCATACGCACACACACACACGCACACATGTAATAATATATATATATATATATATATATATATATATATATATCAATAACGTAGAGTGTTGTATAATAAATTACCCATGGCACTTGCAACCCTAGCAGCTTGAAACTACAATGATCAACTCTCCTGTTGTGTGAGGGCTACATACCTCGTTTACCATACACCCGACACATTTTGCTTCGCAGTGGGAAGAAATCGTAGTCTCAACCTCAGCCAACTGCATTTTGCTAATTAAATATGTTGTGTTCGTGGTGTTGGTCACTTACTTCATACCTCCGTAGCAAGAACTTGTCTCTGCACGTCAAGATAACATAATTATTAAGATCCTGCTGGGTCAGGGTCCAATCTGGATGAATATACATCATCAATTTGTCTGTGACCCAGTTTTGTGTTTTTTGTGTGTGTAAAAAGTCATGTAAAAAAGTTTCATTCGCCGCCGATCCCGACAGCCCGCGCGCTCGGGCCTCAGCCGTGGTAAATAATTATATACATAAATAGTAGCAAAACAGCTGTATCTATCTATTTACAACGAAAGTACTCATGCCCAGAACGCAACAAGCGAACGACGACTCTGTTTACCGAAGTGGAAGATCCACCTTCAGTCGAATATGTATAGAATTACGGTACTTATAGCACACCGCAAGCAACACGAAGCACGTAACAATATTTACGAGTATTGCTTATTATTTTAGGTATACACATTCACGTACGCCTATGCATATGCATGTATAGTATATATATATAATATAACAATGAAACGTCGCACATCACACACGCACACAAAATCGCACATGCACTCACATACAACCCAGCACAGCGAGAAATCCACTGCACACAAGTATAAAGTAGCTGAGACAGGTCCGGTAGGAAAGAGGGGGTTTGCTCGATCAGTACTCAGACAGGTGTCATGCGAAGTGTCACGATATGAGGGAGCCACGGCTGTAGAGCCCAATGCCATAGAAACACTGACGGATGTGCTGGAACGGCTTATACTGGAAATAGCTATATCAGGCAGAGCTTATTGTGAGGGTGCCGGGAGGACACAGAGTAACTTGTTAGACGTGAGGATGGCGTTGTCGGATTTGGACTTGGATATAGGCTCCTTGCATGAGTATGCTAGGACGGCTGAACAGGGAACTCTGGGCGAGATAGGTATGTAAAATTGAATTTGTTTCGTTTGTCTATATATTTGCAAGTTGCCTGTTCTACTCGATTAACTCTTGTTAAAGTGTGTGGACACTGTGATGAATATCGAACCTAATTGTAGTGGTACAATATTGCTGTATGTTTCGTATCTAAAGTATACAGACATATTCCATTTAAATTGATAATCCATTTAAATATATATATATATATATAAATACATACACACACACACACACATATATATATATATATATATATATATATATATATATATATATATATATATATATATATGTATGTATTCATATATATAAGTACACACACACACATATATATATATATATCCATATACATATACATACATATATGCATGCATGCATATATGCATACATATACACAAACACACACACACACATACACACACACATACATACATACGTACGTACGTTCATACGTACGTATTATAAATGTTATGTGTGTATGTATATATATATATTGTATAATAATATATATATCAAATAATAATAATAATAATGCATGCAAATGTGCATCATGGATGTACGTACGTACGTGCATCAATGCGCGCGCAGATTGACGCGTACGTACGTACATACGTATGTGCGTGCACGTACGTTTTTTACATTGCATGTTGTTTGTAATAATATATAATATATATATACAATATGTGTCATAATCCATATATATATATATAATAATAATATATATATAATATAATAATATATAATAATAATAATATATATATATATATTATTATATTATATATTATACATAATAATAATACAATAATAATAATAATATTAATAATAATATAATATGTAATAATATATTGCATATGCATCATCATTCATGCAGAGACGTTCACGCACAGACACGCACATCATGCCAATACAATGCCACAATGACATGTGATGATTTTATTTTATGCGTGCGTGCGTGCGTGCGTTGCGTGCACGCACGCAACGCACGCACGCAACGCACGTATGTACGTACGCATGTACGTACGTACGTACGTACGTATGTACGTATGCATGCATGTACGTACGTATGCATGTGTGCATGTACGCAACGCAATGCAATGTACGTATGTATGCATATATGCATGTTTTGTGTGTTTGTATGCATCCATATATGTTTGTATTTTTATGAATGTGTATGCATGTATGTATGTGTAGGTGTATATGTGAACATGTATGTATTTATGTATGCATGTACGTATTTTTATATGCATACATACGCACACACACGCGCATATATATATATATATATATATATATATATATATATATATATATATATATATATATATATATATATATACATTTATTCATGTTTTATATATATATATATATATATATATATATATATAACACACACACACACACACATATATATATATATATCCATGTATTTGTATGCATAACTATATATTACTACAGTTGTGAACACGCAAATAATATTGCCTCCAATCGATGTCTAGTTGATAGTGTTGACACTTTTATTTGCTGTCAACATTCACTCTTTAGTATTATACACCGTATTCGATTGTAATACAATGGGGATTGTGATGAAGAATTTTGTGTGTGCCAGTGTTTAGCCCTCGATATGAGCATAATTGCATTGTGGCCAATACGCGATATTGATATATCACATTCCGGCGAGCGAGTTTTTCAATTTTTTTTTTCAACTAACAATATGCTGAATATATTTTAAACATCGGCTTGTGGAAATTCAGCCATTCCTAAGTTTCCGAGGCCGATTACGTTTAAAAAGAAAAAGAGGAGACAACGCGACCAGTTGGCGAGCACCGCACTGACCGAACCTCCGCGGTCATTTCCTGCGCACATCCCGTCGTACTTACCACCATTCCCGGCAGATCACACATACCGATACACAGCGGTAAGCTTTACTATTTTGGAAAGTTTTGCATAAATTTGTAGGTATGTCTATGAGGTTTTTTTTTTGTTTCAGGGGTGAACTCCGCAAGATAGACCAACTCTTGTAGTGCGTGTGGAGTTGAACTGATATGTGCTTATTGTTGAACAAGCAGAATAGTAAGTAACCCACTTCGTGTTGCTTACCAACAGACGTATCCGAAGATTGAAAGGGATCCAGGCGATATAAGGGCACAGCAAAGTCATGAGAAATGCTCCGTTGAATTGGGGCTGGCGAAGTTTGCCGTCAAGTCGAAGTCACAGTCTATGGTGTCCTTAAAACCTGGTAGTAATATGGGTAAGTCGAGTGAAAATCTACTGATATTTTGCCGTGACTGTGTTCGATCCGAATAGAGGCGAAAAGACTCACGGCAGTTGAACTGTCGTACACACACACACACCCACACACACAAACACACAACCCCCCCCACACACACACACATACAAACACACACAAACACACGCACGCACACACACACACACACACACAGACGGACACACACACACGCACACACACACACACACACACACACACACACACACACACACACACACACATACATACACACACACATATATATATATAATATATATATATATATATATATATATATATATATATATATATATATATATATATATATATATATATATATATATATATATATATATATATATATATATATATATATATATATATATATATATATATATATATATATATATATATATATATATATATATATACATACATATATATATATATATATATATATGGTTAGGTTAGCTTTTGCGATATCTGATTCAATATTATGTGAATATACAATCGTGTGTTGGGAGGGTGTCATAGTCTGACCTCTGTATATGATGGATGGGGCTCGAGAAGCTTTTCCACTACCTGTTTGATAAACAAGCCAATTCTGTGTTTCATTAGTATTCACAATGATGCCGTCATACAGTGAACATATGGCGCGTCTGATCTGTTGTTTCGATTTAAGCTCACTCTTTTGATGCTGAAGGGCGTTACACATGAAATACCAAATGGCTGAGCTGTAAAGCATCAGGCATCAGTTGACACCTTGAATAATGTACAAACGAGCGGCGACCCATCACAGTATTCGTAAATCTGTATACCAGTGATGTTAAACCCCGGTAAGCTCTTCATGTGTGTACTGTTTGTTACACTTCAGCCCTTCTTACGGCTCCGGCGGAACCCACCTTCCTGGGTGTTATAACTGCGCAGAACGGCGCCCTCTACGAATCGAACGTCAATTCAGGTACTTACTTTCAATGTTTGCCTCATGTGTTTGTGGTTCTGAAGTTTGATTTAATATTGGTAGGTGCGTGGCGTATTTACATTCTTGTATATGTATACCTGGTGACATATGTAGGCATATGGTGATTTCTTGCTTGCTATGTAGTTGACATGATATCATTCAGGGTTGTTATGTATTTCACGGTGTAAACGAGAAGCGTATGATTTTTCGTGCATTTCTGCATAGCCATTATATTTCTCCATAGCGTTTTCTTTTTAGAAGGCTATGATTCGTCATACTTCTCGAAGCCTAAATCCCGTATATCATCTATTCTTTATTTCTAGCAGCCATACCCACAATTAATATCGACGCTTCCAACATGGACGGTGATCCGGAAGGAGGGACAGAGCCAGGCTCCGCACCTACGTCACCATCCGACAAAGATGGAAACAAACCACCATCAGCAGCTACACCCAATGTCTCACCCAATCCATCGCCGGCTGCCAAAGGCCATGCTGCATGAACGGCCAAGGTGGATGGTAATCCACAGTAAACCTTGTGCTCACCTTGGTTATAGAGATGTATAACGGCTGGTGTGATGGCGTGTATCAGTGATTCTACGACTTCATTCGACTCCAAAGGAGCTGGGCTCAGCACCCACGCCTTAATAGAATATCGGCACTGAAACGATTCAGGGCCTTCAGCTATGTCCAATGGCGAATCCAAACCATCGCCTTTTGCCAGAGGTGTGCTAAAGTGCTGCGCGAGGGTCCGAGCGCGTGAGGTTGATAGTATGCCACAATCATCAGTCACATTTTTCTCTGATTGTCAATTTGGTAGTAACCTCGAGAGATGTGTGGTATTGGTAGTACTTTGGACATACAGTTCAAGAGCACAAATTGGGCTGTACGGCAACATCCCGTTAAGATGACAGTAGTATATATACGAACAGTGATTGTCGGCGGCCACGTCGGACTCACCTGAACCATGCCGATTGCCGAAAACAATGCAGCAAAATGATCTCAAGGCGGGTGGATCTTTGTGCAGTATTTCGTTGTACTCACTTGGGACGTAAGACTTGGAACTTAAAGTGACAGTGTCTCTGCCAGATCTACGTCTGGAATCCGATTCGAGGTGTCCATACAACTGACATCATTCTATAGACATTTGCGCTGGAGATGGGTTCCAGAAATTGGCACAAGTTGTGCCAAATGTCACGTCCAAATCATATCTCGATACCGGTGGCAATGCCACGAGAACCTTCCAGGTAGCGATTTTGCCGCAATAGACCATTGCATCTGCGCTGAAAGATTAAATATTCAAAGCATGTGCGACTGCTACATCTTTTTGAGTAGTAGTTGATTCCTCTGCATTGCTATGGAGTAAGTTCATCAGCGTTTCTGGGCACAGGCACAGGCAATGTATCTGAGTCAAGCCTCTTGCATCAAGCTGGCTGATTATATGGTCGTTTTACGTCGGTCGTTGTTGATGTTCATACCAAAAGGGGAATCATAATACTTTGTATTGGTATGATCTATCTGCATTAAAGTGTGGGGGTTACTATCGACCTCGGAGATCCTCCCTCTTCCGTATTGTGCTGATTCACAGGAAAGTGTTCTATATCAGAGATTAGTACATTTCATTTTAGATTGTACGAACGTATATAAAAGCGGGTTCAATGATCAGCTTCTATTTGCATTTAGAACGACTGTATTCTTTACCATCGTCCTATGTTTGCTTCCTTATTTGCTAAGGTAGCTGAGATGGGAACAATAAACCCCCATTAGTCATATCCAATGTCAAAGCTATATCGCACATGTTCCGACGTACGCCATGATAGAAAGTGGAGAAGATCTGGTTAGTGATGACCAGGATTTTTGTTCCAATATCAGTATGAGCAATTACATATGATTTTATATCACAGCATGGAGTACATATTTTCTCTACCGATGTCAAGGAGACAGGGATAGATAATAAGATACAGAACATATTTATGTGTGACAGTATGGAAGCCTGAGAGTGAGAGGTCATATATACAATTTTACAAGTCGTAAACTCATCTAACCCATGCTTAGAGGAATCAGGAAACAACAGCCGTCCTATTGATTGAGTTTCGAGTGTTGCGTTGTATGTATATTGATATGGGTGGTTAGTTGTACTTGTTAAAATGGGTGGTTAGTTGTACTTGTTATTCGTTATGCTCTCCCTTCATGTACTTAATATGTACTGCTAGTCTGACTTGTGGTGTTTTTTATTGAAATGAAATAGCAAAAGACAAAGACATATCCTCCTTAATCAAACAACAAAGAGTTTAACTCTTTTACTTTATTAAAAAATATAGAGTGATAAAACAGCTGTAGTCTGTAATCACTAATCAGTATGTGAAGCCGAAGATTTTCAGGTTTGGTATGCAGCATGATTTGCTAAGTCTCATTCATCTCCCACTCTGCCGTGTATGATTTGAAACTGAGTGAATTACATTTCTTAACAAGCATAAACACTGCCTTTCGATAGTCATTAGTGCTCCCCCCTCATCCCCGCCATAAACCCCCCCCTCTTTTGCCATCTGGGTTTAGTGGCCATATATACCTTGGGCCTTGCTCCTTGTTGGTACATACCTCGTCCCTCGAGCAGAGAGCTCGGTTGTTTCGGTTACTCCCGCGGCCCGGCAGCAGGAAGACCTGGGAAGGTACACACTGCACAGAAAACAGTATGAACAAATTAAAGGTGTATTTGTATCACTGATTACTGTAACAGTATAATTTTGGTTGACCCCTGTTCCTTAACCACTTGACAATGCGTCAATTAAGGGCCTACCTTTGGTGTTTTGATATAAATAGTCACAAACAAGATATGTAGTAGAAGAAAGGAACCCCCCCTACCCTCTGCTGGGGTTCAACTGTATCCACATCGCGCTTCGGTATTAAACAAGAATGAATGCTTCGAGCAATGATTTCTTAAAAACACGATAGTATAAACATATGAAGTTGAAAAGATATATCGGCCAGTCCAGTCCATATCAAAATATGCTACAGTAAGTCGATCTCTTCGTCAGTATTGAAAACATCATCGTTCGCCACAAGCTTTCTGATCCTGGTAGCCGTTAAAACTGTCTATGGTGTTGACCCATTGGACGATTTGTGCGAACTTGAGAACTTAGGTATTGCCGATGACTATGAAATCGTTTTACAAAGCTCGAGTTTCCATTTCGACAGTCATGGTTTTTACACCGCAACATCAAACTTCACGGCAACGGTACAGCCAGTAGAAAGCAGAATTGGCTTTGAATAATCGTACGTGTGGGATGAGACACTCACTGAGCCCGGATTCCGAGAGTCCTCGATTTTTGTCTCACGAACCTGAAGTCTCCGAGAATGATCGTTATGGTGCTCAATTGTATTAATAGAGACAAGGATCACGGCCACTTAACTAGTACATTTTTCCAGATGAAATACACTGCACCAGATGTAAGTAGGAGTAAGCCTCAGCAATGTCGTGCGGTAGCGATGAAGCCGCACGGAAGTTTCCTCGCAGAAACGTCGGAGTAGAAGGCATTTCAAGGGTGTTGGTATCGCCTATATTGAATGTCGACGGGTGAGTGATGCACCCTCAAATACCAGCGAATAGCGTAACGGCCGCCGAATCAGAGACTAACGAGGCAGCATTTGAGCCACTTCTAGTCGCAAGTGTAGAGGCTTCTGAACCAACTGTAAGCGAAGCGGCTTCCGAGCCAGCTGTAGGCGAGAAGGCTTCTGAACCAGCCGAACGTGAGGAACTGACTCACCCTCGCGCCCGACGAAATATTTGAAGCTTTTAGAGTAGCTAAACACAGTCCAGCCATATGAGCTATCACGCGCATGTATGTATATATTATGAAGTAATATTAATAGACAAGACCAAGGTATGATTACTATTGCTAAATATAATCAGTTAATCACTGCAGTTTGTTGCTATGTACAATTGTGTCAGTAACAAACATGTCATCACTTTTTTCTGAGCGTGTCACTTTTGTTTTGCCATGTATTTACATTTTACAATAAATATGCTTTTTGCCAACAAGTGTAAATAAATAGGTATGTACCTCGGTATGAAAAAAATCATAAATGTAGTTGGTAGTGTACAGCCACTGTGCTCTCGCAACCGCTACCGTCGGACTCTATTGTTATCAGATCATTAAATAGCGGTGTACGTACGTACACGTATATACGCATGTATATCTATATATCTATATATATATATATATATATATATGTATGTGTACACGTAAATTGTGAATTGACACACCAGAACACTATTAGTTAATTTCAATATGGCAGCAATATCCCCTGCATCCAGTGCGCCTGCCTCGGCAAAAAGCTCTAGCAATTCACAGCAACAAGAAAATCACACACTGCCACCTAACAACGGTGCCACTTTACGATCAGACACACCTTCAAGCAAGACAAACACAAACACGAACAGGTTAAGCAGAAATGGCCATGACATGTTATTGCCCGGTCAGTCGGTCTACTTCGACAAGGCTGTATTTAGCTCGGCAAGTTTCAATGCCGATGTATTGTTGACGGCTGTAAGGGTCTCCGGGACCCTTCCAGGGCTCAAAAATGAGCTGCAAGGGTTTCTTACTACACTCAAACGAGACCTCATCGAGCTAATCAATAAGGACTATGCTGATTTTGTGAACTTAAGTGCCAATTTA
>LUCW03000266.1:0-30000 GCA_001586965.3 Sphaeroforma sirkka
TAGCACCCACTCCTACCTTTTCAGCTGCATCCAAGACTGATTGCTATCGCTGCAATGTACCTATACAATCCAATTTGATATTGCCAGATGGCTGGGAAAGTGCCAACAACTGCTCTGGAATACAAAGAGGAAGGCAATGCGTTATTTAAGACCAAGAAATACACGCAGGCGATCAAGGTGTACCAGAGTGCGCTTGAATCTTCACCTGAGGCGGACCTTTGAAGTGACTCTACGTCGCAATATGGCCGCTTGCCACATCAATTTGGTACGTGATGTCTGAGTTGAAATGCAATATGTTTTCTACTGCTGATTATCTATGCAATACGTTTTCTGCTGTTGATTATCTATGTAGTACGTTTCCTACTGTTAAAACATCATCAATATGGTATATGAGGTCAGCTGAGATATGATCGTTAACTATTGTTGATTACAATGAAGTAACCTGCATGTTTCTGCTATTTCTTTATATGAGCTTCCCATAGGATACGTGCTCTACTTTCGATTGTATAGTATACTCCAAATTTCTACTATTTCATCAATATGGACGTATCCTCTATTTTCAATTGTATTGCATGCTCTGCATATTTTGGCTATTAGCCTATCGATAGGTATGTATGATACATAGAACTAACAAAGATGTGCGTGTTGGATTCTGTTCAGCCAATATGTCTCAGATGGACTCCTACCTAGCATGACCTGTATGAGCCGAGTTTTTTGTTGCCCAAAGCTTGAATCTCAAATATCAAGTCGCATGTATACCTTGCGGAGCAAAACAGGATATTAAGAACTATGGTTCATTTCTAAATTCTACTAACAATGGATTTTTTTGCACTCATGCCTCTGCAGAAACAACCAGAGGAGGCTTTGAAGCAGTGCAAATACGTTCTTGCTCGTAACGTACGCGATGGTAAAGCTTTATATCGCGAGGCCCAGGCATACGAGCAGATGGGTCGAACTAATGAAGCAGTGCAGTCTTTAAGACGACTTCTAGCCGTAGATAGCACGAATAGGGCTGGCAAGGAAGCCATGGCGAGGCTGATGGCCGATGCAGTCCACCAGACGCAGGCAGGAGGTACGTGCTTCTGTACTCTAGTATATATATATAATATATATATATATGTATGAATAATATTCTTGCATTATCGTATCATTATTATTTTAATATATATATATATATATATATATAATATATAATACATATATAATATATGTAATACATATATATATATATATAAATATATATATATATATATATATATATATATATATATATATATTATATATATATATATATATATACGTATGTGTGTGTGTAAACGTATATATATGTACGTATGTATTTATATATTTATGTATGTATGCGTAGTAATATGTTCATGTATGTATGGATATATGTAAGTATATATTTATATTTATATATGTGTATTTATTTATTTGTGCTTTAATGTATAAATGTATTTATGTATCCATGTATTGTACTTTTTGGGGGTGCAAATATAAATGTGTCACTGGTATTTCTGGCGGTGGCGAGTGCTGATAGTGCGGGTACGGAGTATGGTGCAAGACTTATAATTGATGCTAACAGAAACTTACAGGCCGAGGGATGGTTTGGATGTAGTCTATGGTATCAAAGTGAAGTATTGTTGTGTATCCTTATGTACGGTAATTCAGGCGATGGAAATCGCAAACGAGACCGACTAGAGGATAACCGCTTATAACATGTGTGTTCGTGAAAAACTTGTGCAACTTAAGCGAATACACAAGTTTAATCCTTCGTGCAAATAGACCAATACTACTTTGAGACTTTTTTTGATATGATAGGAATTGCAAGTGTACAAATTTACTAACACACAATAGGTTTCATTCTTGTATGTGCAGCTGTTTCGTTTGTGATCTGGGATATCCTGAATCTGAGGTCTGGAGCTTCGAGTTGAGCAACTGTTTATGCACATAACGGCCAATTTTGCCAGCTTGTATCGCAATAGATTCTTTCTGATTTGAGCTCACGATGGTATACCAATCCCTTCAATGACACACGGAAAGGACCATGAACATTGATACAAATGGTTGTGTTCATACGTTTATCTTATGTGGATGAATATGCCATCCACCTCGGAGGATTCGCAATCTCATTGATTTTGTGAACTGAGCGACCGACATTGTACTTCTACGCAGCTACCATCAAGGCGCTTGTGACGAAGCTTTCGACCATAAGCAAGGACAAGGAGTTACGACCCATTCTAGAACAGATAGCGTCGATGGCAAAGGTTGAGGATAGTGCACTAGGCCTCTTCAACGCTGACTATCTCGAGTGGTATGTTTAAATTGGTTACAATCAACTGACCGTGTATTTTAATCAAGTATGAAGTATAGCGAAGCAAGTGTAGAATACTTATGGCATCTCTTTTTTTTGCTCTATACATACATGTCTTTCAATTCTAGTGAATTCTCCTGGGGGAGTTTTTGCGACGTACATATGTTGTCTTTTCAATTCGTTCTTTCCAATTAGATGAAGTGTGTCAGGAGCAGCGAGGCAATAGTTTCCCATGCATATCTCACCACTACCGTTATTTGTAAACCAGTCCCTTAATGTATGGGAGGTGTCGGCTGTACCATAGCCCAACAAGTGATACATATTGTCGGTATGATTCCATTATATACAACTTCGATGACAAGTTCCGCTATCTCAGCATGACTTTTATCGACCTTGCATCGCAGAAGCGGTTCTTTATATTCTCCAGTCAAACATGTTTTTGTGTGAAGATTCACACCTTCCTCATGGAGTGTCGCCATCCTAAGCTGTACATGGATTAGTTGTCATCGACCTTCATTGGCTTGTTTATTTCTCATTGATTTACCTCAAGTGGTATTTTCTTCTTAAATTACCTCAGTTGACTCATATGTGTTGCAACTACCCCGGTTGGGTTGTGTTTGTTGCAGTTTCTGATTCTGTAACCTCAATTGGCACAAATTTCAACTATATCTATTTAGGGCTATAGCTCGTATCGCCTCCCTGACCTCCCAAGTGAGCGATGATGTATCCGAGTGTATTGTACGGTCGCTGGTTGCAATGGGCACCCATCCGCTGACGGCCAATGAATTGATTGTACGGTCGGATGGGCCAATAAAGTTTGAAGATAATGTGCAGGGAAGTGCATGGCTTCATAACTGTCTACAGAGGTATATATTTCTATCAAAGGATACGCTTGTATGTATATTTATATGTTTATCAGCCGAGGGCAATACACATGCCTTAAGGCCTCCCAAGGCACGAACACGGACCTCCACCGTGCAGGGTGCATTAGCATCCTACTGTACTATACATCCGCGTTGCACACTAGCCATATCTGCAATCTCATTCCGAGTACTTACCCACTGTCACACTTACCAACTACTTCGAACCACTCACAGCACAAACACAGACCTCTGCCGCACTTCCACGAGCTTGTTGTGCACATTGCATACCACTCTGTCGACAATGGCGGTACAGAAGGCAGATCCTGAATCCGAGAAACAGTGCGAAGCTCTTACCACCGTCATCACCGACGAGTGCAACTCTGCTTTCCTTGCCTCAAAAGATAGCGCTAAGGGTGAGTATATCCAAGTGCTGGTACATAGTCCTAAAAAAAACCGATGTTCATCCGTTGTGATCTTAGTTGTGCACCTACATTTCAGAGCACATATTAGTACACGCTCTGTTTGCTGATTGTTATAGCAAGAGCGTAAATTTGCCACTCAACAATTGCTATTTTTGCACATTGCATCCCATACAGACCCTGAGCCATCCTTAGCAACTTTATCCCTGCTCAGTCAACTTGAGGCGCTCTCCAGCCAGATGTCACCCAGTCTTGCTCAGGCACTCATAATCAAGCACAAGGGCACACACACCGACGGTCTAAGTTTCGCTGATGTTCTGATCAATGTGCTGAGTGTGCATCGGAATGCGCACGTGCGGCTGGTGGTTTCTGCGGTGGTCTCGCGAGTACTGGGCTCGTTGAGTGAGGAGTATCAGCTTATACTAAAACAGGTGAGTGAGTGTAGTGTATCTGGCATGGAATACATTTGTAGTATCGCTTGTGACAACATCGACACACGTGAGTGTATTCATGTAAACAAATATATACTTGTTTCCGGAATCAATACCACATGCATAATTACAAACAAATACTGTTTGGATTTCGCGTCCTCTCTCCTTAATAAGAAAACCAATGTATACTTCAACGGGTTCTTGCATAGAAACAAACATCTATTGCATATCTTGGTAGATGTCCAAGAATGTGTCAGGACTAATCAATGAGATACGATAGTTCTTATTTTTGCGATGCAGATAAAGGAATTTGAATGACCTTTAAACACGCATGGCTTTTATTTTTTGCATGTATATATTCTTTGTCGTAGTCGTGTACGGGTACATGATTAGTCAGTACATTTAAAAGGTTGTGCATACTTTCAAACACGCGTCTATATAAATTGCTCAAATTGAAACATATGTCTTGTTATCTTGCACACGTCGTGTATCTCAATGCACGCACAGGCGCTCCTTCGCGTTGTGGTCCAAGGTCTCGATGCTAAAGGCGATATTGTAGCTCAGACACGGGCACTAAGTGTGATCAACGTTATGTTCGTGGCCAGTTTGGTATTGGGCATCTGGCTATTGGATACCGAAGGAGTATTTGGAAAGGTAAGCTGGCGAATTTACCCTGCCGCTAAGCTGATAATTGTGATATCTTTGCGCTTCTCTTAAGCAGATATCTGTCGCTTGGTATTCATTAATACACTTGTACCCTTATCTGATGAACATGTCATGGTTTGCTTTCACTGCAATATAATTGTATATATTTAGACCCACACTGTGTGCAATGGAACACTGCCGTTTGTATGGTATCGTGTTTTTTACAGGTTTTGGACTGCTACGAGCAACAGAAAGTAGAAGAGGAGAAGACCAGCGTAGAGAGCGATACAGACGATCTAAGAGTGGCACTGCTGTGTGGTGTGTCTGAGGCCCTGAGTCACTACGCGTCCAATAAGAGCAAAGTATGCCTACTTTTGAAGGAAAAAGTCATCATAAGGACGAGTTTCAATCGAAAAGTTCAAGCCCGTTTGTAATCGAATTTCGTGCTCGTAGTGTTAGACCCGTACTAACGCCGAGTGCATGGTGTGCGCAATGCGCATTCGCCTCCAGAACGCTTGCGTGTACTTTACATCTATGGGATCCCTCTTATACGCCATGTCGGGCCCAGGGCTGTATTTAATACTTGGCGTAAAGTATGTATACAAATGTATGCGTAAACATTCATTTGCGCAGCAAGAAAGTTTTTCGCTCTCTCAGACGCTAGCAACGGTACAAGTAGGTAGACAGATAGATGGGTTATTACGCATTATGTAGTAAACAGGAGGAATTTGCACATGCGACTTCATAAACATATACCATGCTATGTGCATTCTGGGGCTATTCTGTGGCAATGGCAGAGCTTGTTGTCCTGCAGTCGCCAGTGACTCTCAGAACACCTTTTATGATATGGAGAACAGTTTTGTGTATGCACAACTACTATAATATAATACCAATTCTTGGACCTGCACGCGGCACGCCGACAAGAATTAGCTATCCCTCTGTGAGTTCACAGAGGATTAGAAGTCAGTGCACTCTCGCCTCTGTCTTCTCAAATGTTATTTCTATATAATCCAGGGTATACTATTAATTAAGTGAAGCACTCCATCTATATATCTCCTACATGCACTCGCATGCCATAATATACACTACAAATTAGTAGCATCTCCTCATAAAATCTCTACTCGACAAACACTTCCCACGCCCCTTCAACAGTGTGCACATGATTTTAAAGACATCGTCGCGCTGTACATGCACGAAATCCTGGGGTGTCTGTGGGTGTGTGGATCTGTCTGACACTCGTGATATCAACGGTATATATATATATATATATACCAAAGCTTTCTACCTTACACACTCTCAGCTCACTTTTTTAACTTACACATACCTTTCTCATTCACCAGTGTATACAACTCTTAAAGAACGGTGTGACACAACTGCACGAACTATACATGCATGAAGTTCCAGAAGTCTCTGTGCGTGCTTTAGTAGGACTGTCGCGTGTGATGAGTGCTGCCTCCCTCTTGGGCGAGGCAAAGGAACTGACCAGTGAGATGAGCGTGAGCAGGCTACATGAGGCTGCCGCGACGCTTGTGAAAGAAAATGGGGGTGATGAGAAGATGGGGTTGGGTATGTCTTAATTGTGTGATATATATGTGAATTTATGATGAACTTAAACAATCTGTATGAGGCTTCTGCCATGCTTGTGAAAAAAAGTGGCGGTGGTGAGAATATTATTTTGGATATGTCTAGTTGTGTGCTGAAGTGTTGTGTGATACAACGTATGTGGACTTGAGATTAATATGATCAGACTGTATGAGGATTCTGTGACGCTTGTGAAGGATAGTATGGGCAGTGAAAATGCGAGTATGGGTATAATGTGTTGAATATGATATGAAATTGACGGATGGTATTTTTCGCTTATAGATATGCCATTCATGTAAAGGTGAGTTTTCTACGTAGTATGACATTTTTATAATCTGCAGTCTGAATAAACCCAGTATCGGTACTTCTGGAAATCAGAAAGCGTATGTTTGGGGGACTTTAATTTCCCAAACTTTCACTCGCATTGCTTCCTCTCTGTAAGTGCCTTTCAGTCAGATCCCCTACATTCTCTTGTATTTCACTTATATCGCCCTCTCGTTCATACAGGCGAGACGCGGAGGTGGGCCATTGAGTGCCTGGCAGTACAGAGCATCAACGCCGATGTGAAAGACCTCATCTGCGCAGACAAGGCTATCCTGAAATTTTTGATGGACGAGATGCACGCCACACGTGACCTGGGTGTGGGTGTGGGGCTAGCGAGTATGGTCCAGAATATAACCTGCAGGTGTGTGTGTATCGTATGATCGACCTACATGCCGGCTCTTTATGCTTCAATACTTTTGCATACACGAATCATGAGTTTTCGAGTCTGCGTGTATCTTTGTGTTCATGAGGGACGCAATATACGCCACATTTGATATGGGTTTTGAGCCTGCGGTCGGGAGTGTGGTCGAGAATACAACCTGTAGGCATGGGGGTCTTGTTTTAGACTACGCGCAAAAGTGCTCTGTCTTACCATGTATATAGTCAATGAATGTGATATATATATGCGTTATGCTCTGTGCCCGCTTTGTGCCCGTTCCTCGCTTCAATTCATGGACTACCAATGATCTAAAAAGTGTGTTGATGGACAGTGTTCACAGCCAACGCATTACGGTCACGTGGGCGTATTACCTCAGGACACCCCACACGCAAAGAGCAGGCTGATTTTCCCACTCGAACGTATGTGTGCACCAAGTAGACCCATATTCGCTAATGCACACAGACACGAACATATATAACTGTATGCGTCCTGACATAGTAACGTGATCGTTCTTCGCAGTGTTTATTTTTGTGCATAATCCATACTTAGCCACACTTCATCACCGCTCGCATCCGCGACCGAACTCAGCATGTGCGTCAGAATTTGAGATAGTTCTTTGCTCTATCGGCATAGCTCTAGCAGCATGCCAGTTTAGTCATTGAATTTTTTTTATGTCGTTGTCGGGCCCAGTCATCGCATCTACCTGCAATCTGTATTAGCTTGGTTGGCACACGTTGAAGGCATTTCTGCGCACTTGTTGCAGACGTTCTTCACTCTTTCCGGACATTTTTTGAATAATTACTTTTAGCTAACTCAGAAAGCGACCATCTGAGATATCAAAGACAAAATTCCACCCGCGCGTATCATGTATTGCCTCCAATAACATACCCACTTGATGCTATGTTGAGTCCACAGCACTCGAACGAAGCATCTCACAGACGAACAAAAGGAGTTGCAATCGCTCAACGAATTCGCTAAGGAGACCATCGAGCGTGAACAGGCCAAAGACTCCGCCGAACGAATCGAGGCGCGAGTAGCTGTCTTAACGGAGGCTAATCTTCTACCAGCTCTAGTATGTACTCTACTATCACTTCGGTTCGAAGTATATTGTCAGATTTGTGAGTTTCTGCGAAGTTAATTCGAAATGGAAGTCATAGAGACGTTCAATGTTCTACTCATACTACTCATTTTGAACAATGCAACTTCACTTTGATGTTTGTGCAAGTTAGTGTCCAATTTTCGTCATTTGCATGGGTATATCGAAGCACGTCCATATAAGTACTAGCATACATCCATCGATCATACCAGATATAGCTAGTACCGACATATGAGTCATCTCTGTCTATCACTGGGCCCATCACCTGCTTTCTAGTCACTACGGCATCATATGTATATATATACTCATCTATCTCTACAATATATCCATCGCTGACACCAGGTGCAACTAGCTTCAACATCCGAGTCATCTCTGACTATCACAGAGTCCATCGCCCGTGTGCTGGTCACTGTGGCCGCGCAGAAGAGTGCGCGTGGACGGATGGTGGCAAGTGGTGCGCACAACACTCTGCTGAGGTGCCATCGTTTGCTCGGGGTAGGCATACAGGTAGGTATATGCATATACGTGTAATGTAGCAAAGTGATGTCTAAATGCGCGTGTATGCATACGTACACGTGCATGCGTATTTAGATGGGTGGTAGCTGATTATCCGGTGTGGGGTGAGTGATTGGGCGTGTACCTACTTGCGTTTGCTTGGTGGCTTGAGGAATGCACAAAACTTTCGAAATGTCATCGGTTGATCGTTGTAGAGTGGCACATGAGTACATTCATGTGGACATGCTTCACCAGCTTACATTAGAGTTTGTATGCACGCGTGCTCTGGCAAGTAATCGTTTGCGTGTTCGTGTGCGTGATGCCACTCCTCATATGTGACCGTGATGACCATGTGCGTATGGAGAAGAATACTATCATTTGCTGTAGGCGCTTGTGGTGATCGTATTCCTGAGCTTCGTGGTTAGCTGACTGCGTTCACCCTGCTGTGGCGCTACCGATCTCTAGGGTAGCCTTCCAGGCGAGTGCATTGTCGGTGCTAAATATGTAGTTACTCATGGGATTGTGGCGCGCTCAGCTGTGAGAATGTGTGTAAGCCTCTTGTTCGTATTTAGCTCGAGTTTGCCATGGAATAGTAGCAGCTACAAGCGGGCGTATATAAGTGATGTGCGTGAACGACCGTGTAGTACATGGCCAGCGGCACTGTGCTAGGTACAGCAGCATTCTTTCTAAAACGCAAACCATGTACTACCAGCACCCCCGCCATACTCTTCGGTTGCGATGAATATACACCCCTGACACCAATTCACATACTCTCCCAACTCCAATTAACGTACACTTCCAACTCCAATCGCCATATCAGATGGAAAGTGAGAAGAGTTCCGCCCAAGACGCACGTGTGGACACCAGCACACCAACTGTAGCGGAGATGGTCACCTCCGCCTCAGCAGCACGCGCTGAAAGCTATGCCGAGGCTCGAGATGAAGCCGCCCAGGGACTAGCACGTTTAGCTATCACACAGGACCCGAACATATCTTTCCCCGGTCAGAAATGCTACGAGTTAATACGTCCCTTAATGGGTATATGAGTGGACTGTGTGTACGGTTTTGTGTATGGGTGCCATTGTTTTTTTGTGGTTGAGGTCTAATGATAAAGACAATAGTTAAAGTACTAGTTCGTGAAGCTGATTACACAGAACCCAACACATCCTTTCCTACGAGATATGGTCCAATCTAATACTCCCTTGACGAGCTTGTGGACGGGTTTGGTTTATTTGTCCGTATCTCATGCTGTTCACTATATATAAACCTTTTGTCATAGATCTAGAGGTGACCACAATGTAACTGACATGCCGATACTACGAGTTCGGGTGAGAAATATATTCTTGTCTTGTTGTATGTATGGCATAAACGTGAACTCGAGATGCATTAAACGTGTCCACCCTCATTTCTCCCTTAACAATATAACAATTTGCGCATCCAGGTCTATTGGGATCGATGTCCGAGTTGAAAGTGTTCGAGGGACTGCTGGCGCTGACGAATCTGTCAAGTATGGGCGAGCAAGTGCAAACTGTCATTCTTAAAGAAGGGGTATGTACTCGCAGGTTGGTTGTAAAGGATTAGAAAAATTTCATAATTGGGAAATAGTTTAGTCGAGATAGTATCAGTAAGCAATTTAAAATTTGCAGATGAGCTTAGAGTGTATACATGAGCTGTCTGTAACATGAAAAATTCAGATACGGCAAACCCGAACGTAGTGGGTATGCAACAGTATGTAGGCGTGTTCCTATCACTCGCAAAGACCTTATGGGCCTATATTCTTATATTCTCTGGTATTTACAATCGCACACCGCTCAATGTACTGTAGTTTATCAACTCTTTATATATCACGCAATATCAATTGAAGTGTCCACCCCAACTTGTCATCAATATAATCCTCACACGAGGCATTAGCAAGCTACATACCAATTTACCACAATGCGCAGCAGAAGTTATCTTACGCTCACACACGATCATCTCGAAGTCAGTCACAGTCCCCCTTTCATCCACAGGTATAGTCGCTCTATGTCTATATTTCTTTTTATGTTGTTATTGGAGCATAGATGCGCTGGTATTGCCTCCTCTGCTGACAACCAAAGCCATAATTACCCTGCATCTGTAACTCTGTTTGTCACTATAATGATACCAGGGCTTGGATGAGCTGGTAAGGCTACAGCTGGACGATAACGAGCTCATACAACGGAGCGCCACGGAGTGTCTGTGCAATATGCTCCAGCATGATGAGGTGTTCGATGAGTATGCGTACACAGAAGGCAGCAGATACGGTGATCTCCGCCTATGGACGTTATTATGTGGTAAGCATACCGCAGTCTAGTTTTCTTTGTATACCGTGATATGGTTCTAGGTGTCGTTATACTTGGGGTTGTATGTGACTGCAGGGGCGTATGCGACCATAATGTGCTAGATTGTATCGTTGCAATTTAATGTACGTGAAGCGCAGTATTCTATTTCTTACTGTCTGGTCCAACGTACATCTGATAGTTATTCCATCATATAAATACACCCCAACTACTCTTCCTCACAGTTTCCATGCCTACGTACAATAATGATAGTCTGTGTAACACATTCATACTAGCCACGTTACATTTCTGACGATCACCTTATGTACGTACAATGGACAGGTTCGGAAGAAGAGGCCTGTGTGATGGCGGCGTCTGGCGGTATTGCTCAATTAACGAGGAGTCCATTCGTGTGCGATGCCTTGTGCAAGTTGGAGCGGGGGTACGAGGTTATTCAAGGTACAGCAACACATGCCAATGCAAGTGAACCAACCCCCATTTTAAGCACGCGCGCACACCGATATAGGCACATACACGGCAAATCACATACACAATCGTAAGCACACAAACACCGATGGAAGCACTAAACCACCGACGTCGATACGCGAACTCAACTGTCACATAGAGTAAGCTCTACTCAGGTGTCTGCTGTGTATGTGATAGAGGCAGGGTCCATTGACGTGTCACAGTGCGGTTAGGGCTGCTGTGTATGAGGCTTAAGCACAATCCATTGATATATGTGTCAGTGCAATTCGGGCCTCCAGTGTGTGCTCATGACCCAGTCGGTGCAAATCAGCACATACTGTAGATCACATGCTACTGCGAAGACTGTCGATGTGCTCATTGATATATATATTCACTACTTGGATGTTCTACTGCCCTAACGAGAGCACCCAACCTAAATGTACTAGAATTCAACCTTGTTAGTCATTACCACTTGACTTATCATCCAGCTTCTAACCGCCAATAAGGGAAATATCTCTTTGTCTAAACATGTATACTTATCAATTAAGATATATGTTTGCTGCACTTTGTATAATGTAAATTCTGAGATTGACGGCGGTCATGCATATCGGCCCAGTGATGTCAACTCAAAGTATAGTTCATATTATCATATGCGTGCATCTCACACCGTATTTTCTGTGCGTGTTTGTCGTGTGGTGTTAGCCATGCGAAATGTGAATTCTTGCCACTGTTGATGATAATCCATCGTAACTTTTTTTTTCGCAATTCAGTATGCTATACATAACTGATTGCCTTGATGTTATTATGCTCATCGCAATTTAGAATCTTATACTTGATTGATTGCCTGGCTGACATTACATTCAACTCAATAATACACAGAGCTGATGGTATCGCCGTCTAGCGATGTAGCGTACAGGGGCCTGTACATTTTACAAAATATCCTGTCGCACGAAAACAAGGTATGTTCGATGTTGGCTAAACATGTGAAATGTGACTTCTCGCGTCTGCTGATGTTAACCCATAGTATAGCCTATCCAAGCATACACCTGTGATACACCCCCATACTGCCATTGTGCCATCCATGATCATATACGTGTATCTTCTACAATGGGCCTGGATGGCTGTCTGTGTACATGCTTGTCGGCCTTTCCGCCCTGGTTGATCAATAGTGCTTGCATTAATACTTGCCCTGTACATGTAATTGCAGATTCATCCGCACTCGTATATGCGCAAATGCTCTTAATTTCTAAAAAAACAGTATGTTCTCCACTTAATTCAATACAGGAACACGCCAAAGCATTCGCCGAGCAACCCAACTCTGTGGAGATCTTATCTGCCCTCGTCGCAAAGCCGGGACAAGCGCCAAACGTTAAACACGTTGTGGAACAGTGCGTGGTGCAACTGGTGTCGATGGGCATCATCGCACAAGCATGACAAACCAGTAGATCGCTGGGTCTAAGGGGTCGTCAGGATATTGCGAAGTTCATATATTGGAATGTGTTACATGCAATAAGCTCGAGTGTGATTTGATGTACTTGTTCATACACTGGACATTGTAGAGTCAATTGTGAGCTTAATTTTCCTAGTACGAGTCATGTGCATATTCGATTAACACATACACTCATCATCGGCAAAAGGCGTACTGGACCTTTATCCACGACCAAACAGAAATGTTTAATGAATTCTAATCGCTGCGTATACTCGTGTTCTATGCTAGCTGCATAATTCACTATGAAAGTCAACTATACGTTTATTAACAGCCCCGATCCAATACACACTCTTCCCCTCAGTCGTAAACTGTACATATGCCGGACATGCATGCACCATGTATGTACCATTTTCTGACACTATGTACATTACTCTGTATACTGATGGTCTCGAGATTTCACGCACGATCAACCTACAGACAACCTACCTGATAGAACCTTAAGAATGGCGGGGTTGTATGCTGCTCACATGACGTACATGCCCATATACGAGCTAGTATAAAATTGCACACCAACCGCGGGAATTTGATATATAATAGTAACCTGAGAGGTTTGCGATGCAAACCAAAATATAATAAACTTGTTAATTCACCATCCAGCTCTGTTGTCAAATTTCCGCATTCACTCGCTTGTTGCTGCTGCTGCGTAGGTATTCGCCTGCTGTGCGTGCGCATATATCAGCTTTCTCGCAACCGCGCACTCGCCGAAGATTAAACCAGTACAACGACTGAATGATCCAAATATTCCGACACAAAATAAAATAATCATTATAGTAGGAGCACGCAACTACAATTGTAAGATCTGGAGGATTCAATCGTTTGTTTTAATCACACGTTTAATACTCGGCACATAAAATTTCCGGTAATTCATCTGTTCGTATTTGTTTTGTGCCATGTGCTATTTAAATTATGCCACTTTCACCTCCGCTTTCTCTTCGGCCGGCTTTCCCAATACAAACTTGATTGATACGGAGTTGACACAGTGACGTTCGTTGGTATCTGTAAACTTCTCGCCTTCGAAGACATGCCCCAGGTGACCCCCGCATTGACTGCACATAATCTCTATACGTTTCATACCCATCCTGTATATGATTGGTAATGAATATGAAGGTATTGTGAGCTACAGTACACCATGGCTGCGACGCACGATATACAGATAAAGCACACTGCTGTATGTCAATTCAGTGGACCAAAACAACATTACCATGCCTCGAGTATGAGGTCTATCTGGATTGCGTATAGCGATAACCAGTGCGGCGGTACTTTTTAAATGACTGTCGACACGAGTACACAATGTTCCTACGGAATATCCGATATATACACTGCCACGAATGCAGAACTCTACACAAGAAACATGAACATATTATCCCTCAGAAAGTCTTTAGTGGAGAAGTTACTCTCCGTCTCTACTTGTCGAGACAAGTTCTTCTTTCGATCATCGGTATCAATTTGACTCTAACATTTGCCCCATAAAAAATGTTATTTTGATACTCCAGCCAGACAAGATTATATTCTACCTCAGCCAATAATGAGTCACACTGCACTCGCACAATACTATCATACTTAAAATGCAACACAATAATACACAGGGGTATGCTGAGGACTTTACGTAGTGACTGCGCACGACAGGCCAATGACTATACGTAGCACAGATGCATGCCAGAACACTATACGTGGCGCATAGGTACAGCAAAAGAGTGTTGCAGGGTTGAGAACTTACGTTTGGTCGATCTCTGTTGTGATTGAACCCTCGTAGCACTTGTCGAAAGCAGGCCATCCACACCCGCTGTCAAACTTCGCTGTAGCTGAGTAGATGGGATTCTTGCAAGCTCTATATTGCACATGCAAAAAAAAAGTGGCGACAATATTTATTGTTAGAACAGGAGAAATTGCTTAACATAAAGTGCAAAGATTGAAAAAATACTATGTATATGCTTAAAATTCTGTGATGTTGGATTTGTATCTGTCATATACGAAATTCCCTCTGTCATTATACAACAGCTGCAGCAAGAACGTGCGGATATTTCGCTAGCATGACCGGACACTGGACGAGAAAAAAATATCCCTTCTCGAATGCAGGCCCATAAGCGCGTCACGACACTGGGCAAGGCCTGCTACAGCGCGACAACACATAAGATAGAAACATGCCGTATACACAATACTCGAGCGCACTATAGCTGCCGTCCCTTGATATCTACATACATTGTAATTGGTCTCATGAGTGGAGATACTCTTATTTCTAAGGAAAGAGAATACGAGAGAAAAACATGTCCGTGACAGCAGGAGAGTCCATATAATTAATACATACGCAAAATACTGCAGATGCACTAATAATCCAAGGTGGACGACCACTTGCTCTCGATAAGTCAATACGAGATTAAAGCTAACATGAACAACTGTATGTATGAGTAGAACTTCTAGGAGTATACCAACCTCACCTGCAAGCGAAGTGTCCCTCGTCAGCCTTAGGATAGAGCTTATTATATTCCCCTGTTCCCGGCCTCTCTGTGCCTTTGTTCCTTATGACATCATATTCCTGTGCAGAGAGTGAGCTCTTCCACTCCGCATCGGTCTTGCTGATGGGAAAACTCATGATTACTGCCGTATGCTTATATAGTTTGTGTTGGTGTAGAGCGATATGTGATGTTGACGTGGTTTTATATCCAAGTCTAAAAGCAAGTAGTTGTGTATGTGTATGATCAGCTGCTCGTGAAGGGAGATAGACGCGCTTAAAATCTAGTTTGATTGTTTGCCTGAAGATGCTACCTAAGTGCTGCATAGTCGAGCTTTTATATTGTCTCATGTGGACGTGCACTTCGCTCTTGTTCGCGACACAAGTACATATCAGATATCACGCCAAAGTTATCACAGAAACACAAAAATACTATAAAAAAATGTCTAAAAAATAAATATGTCATGACAATACACAAATCTGAATGGTCGTGATATATATTTAGATGCACTATAAAAACAAATATTTACATTACATAGTCTGTCAGACTACTACATACTTTGTAAGACCACATATATATGTACATTGTTCAAAAATTGATGTCATAAATGATAATTATGCACTTAAGCATTGGCATTTCGGACGTTTAAGAATATAATTACAGCATTGGCATTTTTTAAATTGCTTCATATCGACGTCGCAACGAAATATCAGCAATACATACGAGTCTTGTAGATGTAGACTATTGTGTGCAGAATATGGTAAATTTGTGTGCAGAATGCGTGTATGTATATACGATATTATTTCAAAATAAAAAACCTGGATCTGAGCGCACAGTTGTACTATCGTGGCTCGTAACGATATACATCCAACCCGCTGCAAAAGAGTTCAAGACGACACTTGTTATGGATATCGCACTGAACACCGACAAATGTATTACAGCTGAAAGTGCTTGTGTTGCTTCACTTTCTCATTCATGGTTTATTTTGTGTAGAAATTGTGTATATTTGACTGATACAAGCCGGTTGACAGGTTTGTAATACACTTAGCTCGTGGCGGCGTCCATTCCTCCCTCTCTCGATTAGTGCAATCCCAAAAATCTACATGGGTGGTTGCTATTCGATATTTAAAGCCGTATGTCTTCTAGAATTGTGCGTATGTATCACACACATATATATATGTATGTATATATATATATATATATATATATATATATATATATATATATATATATATATATATATATATATATATATATATATATATATATATATATATATATATATATATACATATATATATATATATATATATTATATATATATATATATTATGCATATATACATAATAATATGTATATTATATATGCATATATATATACATTAATATATATATATATTATATATATATATATACATATTATTATATATATATTATAATAATAATATTATACAATACAATAATATAGCATATACATATATATATACATATATAGCACATATTAAGTATGTATGTTACAGTAATATATATACATATATGCCATGTATGCATAATACATACATTGTTATAGTAATATAATATGTATATTAATATATATGTATAATACATATGCAATAATATACATATGTAATAATATGTACATGTATAATAATAACATAATTGCATATGTAAGCAACATATACATACATATTATATTATATATAATAATATAATATTGGCCACATATACAACATCTGTAATCCATATATCCATATATGTTACATATTGTGCATGCATCCACGTCCCGCATCCTTTGCAGTCAAACTTGGCATGCAATCCACGTGCATGTCTTGTCCTGTTGCATGTGCATCTATCCATATTTGCAGATGTTGTATTATATTTTGTGGGTATGCACATATGTATACATATTATATTATTATTATGTATGTATATACATATATGTTATATGTATATAATATATATATATATATATATATATATATATATATATATGTATAATGTAATGTTATATATATATTATATATATATATATATAATGTATATAATATATAATACATCATGCTTAATGAACATGAATATATGCATACATATATTATATATATATATTATATATTATTATATATATATTATATATATATATATATATATATATATATATATATATAATATATATATATATATAATAATATATATACACATGTATATATTATATATATATATATATATTTATATATATGAATATATATATGTATATATATGTAATAATATATATATATATATATATATATATATATATATATATATATATATATATATATATATATATATATATATATATATATATATATATTAACTTTTTTGTAAGCGACAGCTAGAAGCCATATTGGTGCAAAACTGTGGAGTATACCCATGTCACCCAGTGGAATTATCACTAGTCTAGCATCAATTTTTTGGTTGATTAATCAAATTAAATCTGTTGTATCGTGTAATAACTTTCATATAGTCTGTCAAATGCACTTGAAGACAAAAACAGACTACGGATTATAGCAATGTATACATCGAACTATGGATTTTGTTTAACTCGGTTAAAAGATGTATACCTGGAATTATGGATTTTATTTAACTCAATTAAAAGGTCGTATAAACTATTTCTTGTTACTTCTTGCAAGCCAACGAGTTGCCATTTTCTAGCTCGAATCTGAACAAATAATTCTTGTCCTTCGACAAATGCTTACCTGTGTGATTCTCTGGCAAGATATAGCAGACATAGTATAACTTTGATTCTCCTAAGAACTTGTTGAGCGAAATATCTGGCAGTCCTGGTAAGTTCACCAGTTTCCAACTAACAAGGTTCACGTACATGCCGTGCTGACTGAACGAATATGTATCCTCCGTATTATACGTAAAACACTTCGGTCTATCACACTTTGCTATGCTGACATCATCTTGAAACTCAGCCACTCCCATCTCTGGCGTTTGCTCGTTGGGCCTTGTGACTGCTAATTTGTCAACGGTGGAGTGCAATGGCATAGTCATCTGAGCTGCTGACTCTCTATCACCAAGTGTAGCATTGACATTAGCGGTGGTCGCGTGTATGAGCTTTAAGATAACCTTGGAGAACGTGCGCGTCAAAAAATTGAGCTTAACTTCGGAGTCTGTCTCTATACCTATGTACACCCGATCATTTTCTCCAACATTTTTGAACTTGCCCTGAATTTGTATTTCAAACTGGCGTTTCTTTCCTGCAAAGTACGTTTCATATTTGGAAGGCCTCTCGGTCTTTAGTTTAAGTATCGCCTTACCAGCGCAGTGCTCATTTTCCACACTGAAAGGGACATCTGTATTGGGCTTGAAAACGTTCCCATTCTCGTCCTTGATACGTAGAGGAATTGCCTTCTCTGTAGTAGCAAATTTTATCCGGCTGTTTTTTATGCCTATTTTCGCGTTGCTAGGGAGAAGGTCAGTTTTCTCGGCTAAGCTAACATTATCACATAAGGATATGTCGGGCGATGACGAAGCCGTATACATCGTGTCACTCTTGTGCGAGTTTGCACGTTGATTTGCCGTTTGGACATTTGAAACAGTTAAAGTCATATTCTCCTGCGCTCGATTGCAAAGATCGACCCGTTGATATTCAGGTGTGTGTTGTAACGGATTTGTATTTAAATATTTATGATGTTATAAGGTTGTACTTTGTAGTTTTTTTTTAGACAATTCAGATTTTATGACGCTATATATATATATATATATATATACATATGTATGTAAAATATTATATGTATCAGTTCACGCCGGGGAGCCAAAAAGACAAGTGTTAAAAGTAGGGGCATAATTTCTGGAATATGTATAGAGTTAGGAGTATGAAAGAGTATGAACTAATAAAATACATAGAGTTGTATAGACTGTAGACTAAAGAGTCGATTTCCGCCTCTTATATTCCAAATATGTGTAACTCTGTGAAAGAGTTACTCCGTTATAGTATAATATGAGTTTTTTTTTTTCGCCCCACCTGTTGTTGAAGTATTTTTTTTGTATTGCTTTCAGTTTCTTTTCACCTTCTAAAAACGAAATCGTCGCTACGGTTCAAGGCACAAGCCTCAACGGCTCATTTTGAAACCTCAGGGCTCTTAGGGCCTAGATATTTACTTCGTCATGAGGCCCTGACGTCGACGGCCTAATGACTAAAATGACTATTGAGGCCATGACTCACGAGGTCTCTGAGGCTCCGAGTCCTGAGCCCTGAGCCCTAACTCATGGTGGTAACAGTAAGGCGGTTCCAAGTCGATTTTTCTTTTGTTGATTTGGCTTTATACTCTAAATTTTACTACTGAATTTGGTTAGGCCCGAAATTGATGTTGGGGGTTTTGGACCCAACCCCGATTCTGGGTTGGTATGTACTGGCTTGGAGAAGGGTACAAATAGAGAACTTGTATATTTAGGCGGCTGCTCCAACTTTTTTGAGGTGAAATGTTAGCAGAAACAGAAATCGATTTGGCATCGGCTACTTTTTTTTAAACAGAAGAACTGTCTGCACCTTGCACCGGGCCGAGGAACACAGATTTTTCGGTATTGAATATGGCGAACAATCAGCATTTTATAATTGGTTTGTTTTAAAAAATCAAAATCAAAAATGATATATGTATTATATGTATGTATGTATTTATTTATTTACACTTTGTAGTTTGTACAGTATGTACATCACATAGCCTTCTTTTACAAAAGAAAATAAAAAGGGGTATGATATAAATATAAAAATAAAAATAAATACATATAAAGACGTTTTTAATCTTTATACACATCTATTTACAACATATATATATATTTATAAAAACAAAGGGTTGGCAGCAGGTTAATAGTTCCGTAACTATCGCCAAAGTCGCTTTACGTAGGCGCATAAATATCGACCCTACCTTTGTGAATGGAACGGATGCGGTTTTGAACACGGGCTGGGCACTAATTATTTTATAGTGACGGGTGTCGTATAGACAAAGTCAGTTTTTAAATATCAAGTTTATTTATTTATATTACAGTTATAGACTGATCGGGAATTCAGGACCGGGGACGATCTTGACTCCTTGATCCTTCTCCCGAACTCCCTCTCAGCCTCTCTCCAACTCCAATCGAGAGTATTCACCAGACCCGAGGGCCGAGGTCCGAGGTCCGAGACTCCGAGGTGAAGTTCGTACAAATCTGTTTTTGTATCAGAATCCTTTTATTTTCTTCTACCTAATCAATATAGTTTTTCTTATTTTAACAACACATATATTGTATTCATTTATGTCTTATTTAGGATATGTTCCCGTCCAGAACTCCAAATTTGCGTTTTTGTTTAAAAAAAACAATATTTTGGTCGCTGTTCTGACTTCTTAGGCCGACCGCACCATGACAAAATCCGTCCAACAAAATCCAATTTTTAATAAATTTTTGAAAAGACTTCCGCACGGGCAAAAAGAAATCTGGTCTCGATTTTTGAAAAGTGGATTTTTAACGCTGTTTTGACAGAATCCATATCTCGGATGGGTCTGATTGGTAATCAGCTGGAATTGTCCGAAAGCTATGACCTCGAGAGTCGAGACTAACGAGAGCTCGAGACCTCGACACAATAAATATGTAGAGGCGCCATTTTGAAAAAAAAAATGTTCAGGCTAAACTTGTCTTCATAGTTCAGACAAAAAATATAAAACATAATACAATTGTTTTAGAAAAAAACAGTACGTATTTACAATATAAAACAAATATTCATCCGCAATTCCGCACGGCCCATTTGTTTTTAAAAAATGGCTTCTAAAAACAAAACAGGACAAAATAAATATTGGAGTAAAACAAGATCGGGTCGATAGTCGATACTCGATAGATATGTATCGTAGAACGCAATGTCGCAGACTCGCAGAGTTGCAGAGTCCTAACTCCTGAGTATCAACTCTTAGCTCGCATGTCTCCAGTCTCCACTCGTAGGACGTAGAGACATAGTCTCGTAGAATCCGAGAATCGCAGCGGTTGCTACTTGCTACAATGCTAAAGTAATATACCTACATCCACGAGAGAAGGCTACAGTAATTTTCGTTTCGATTTCTATAATTTCTGGAATTTGTGAAATCTAAAATTTCGCAGCAACCTCCTCAGGGCAGGTCTTAACGGATCAAGATTTTATGTGAAAATCAAGAATCAAGATTGAACAGCCAATAGAATTGGCGAAACTTTGGATTGTGATTCAAAAGTGCGATATGGACAAACCGGAGGGCACTTTCGAAATGCGATCAAGAATCAAGGTTCAATTTCGTTTTACATTTATACGTAAACAGCAAAAATCCTCAAATTAACGTACTATGACAAAAAAAAGTGCGCCCAAATCCACGATAGGAAAACCAATAAAACGTGAGATAACATGGCCCGCCACTTCACAAAAAAGTCGGCTTCAAAATACCGACATATACGAGTGCACCAACCCAGACGTACGCAAAGTGCAACGGTTTGTCTACTTTGTAGGCAGTTTATGATGTTTGCTTTGATGCTGGGTGTCTGTGTGTTTATGTATTTTATGTCTGTGACTAGTCGAATATACGCCTTTGAATCACTCTCGTGTTTAATCTTTTTTGGAGTTTAATCCGTTTACTATGTATAGTATTGCTAATTTGTGTAGATCGACATCAGACATCGAACAAGATGATGCTGTACAGGATTACCCTATGAATGAGAAGGTCGTCGGCAATGAACATCAAGCTATCATCGCTTTGCGCGTTGGTGGCTTGCTATAAAAATAAAATACGTTAACGATAGCTATCATCAGAGCGACCATAAGGCCGCGTGCATGTATCTGTCTAATAGCCATAGTGACTGCACTAGTACACAAACATCTATATGCGTATATATGTGGTGTAGTGTTTGTGTGCAACATTTTGTGTTCAGTTTGTAGAAAAACAATATCCATCTAAAATAGAAAATGGCGGGAAAAGTGTATAGTTTTATTGAATTTTACGGGAACTGTATTTCTAGCCGGTCCTATTTCACTGCTGTCCCAAACGATTCTGAGTCGGACCAGTGAATATTCAAACTTGATTTCTTGATTGAGTAAAAAAAATCTTGATCCGTTAGTACTCGCCTTCAGTCCTCACTCCTGTCACTGTAAGTGTGGGGGCCAGCCCGGCCAGGCGGCCAGCCGGCCAGCCGCTCTGCTAGTGGTGCTGTGAGTTATCTCGAGAGTAGTCCTGTCACCTGTTGGCTGTGGCTTCAGTAGGGGCTCAGGGCTCAAACTTGAAAGCCTCAGGCCTGTGAGCTGTGGGTTGTGGTTGTAGGCCAGCAGGCCGTAACCCGTATGGCGTAGGCCGTAGGTGTGACTTATGTGGGGCGTACGCCTGTGACTCCGTGAGTCCCTAACCACATAACGTTTGGCGTCTACGTTTATAGTGAATTTTAAACGTTTAACGAATTATATTTAGCATTGCAACGGTTTGTCATATTTTGAGCTGAATAGTACACATATTCCTAAAATGTAAACGGGTTACTGAAATGGAAGTATATGTTTGATATTCAACGCTTAACGGATCATTTATTTGCGTTGCAACTTGTAAGTATCGAATTTTCTGTCTGTCACTCCTACTGTGGGCTGTGGCTGGTGGTGGTGGCGGTGGCCTGCGGGCGGCTGCGGCCTGTCGAAAAAATTGGAAATTGAGAAAAATACTAATGGAAATCCGCATAGCCCTCTGGATCTGGGTCTTTCCTAAATTTACGATGTCTTCGGACGAAACCTGATTTCTGCTCGCGACCCTAATGTTTAACACACTCTGGAGAGAGAGTAAGAGTAGTTAGTTTATAGCTATTTTTTAGAAATATGTAAACACAATTATAAGTGAGAACCACAAGGCATACCACAAAACAAACTTTTAACACCAAAATCATGCAACACATGTGTAAAGTGTCAACACACTTTTTTTTTTAAAGTGAGAACCATATCTATTATTTACTATTTTGTTTCTACCTTTCTAAAATATGGTTTTTTTTGTCTTTCTTTCTGAAATGTTTGAAAAAAAGCAAAAACCAAAAACATAATATAAAAAAACATAGCCAAATCTTCTAAAAAAAAATAAAAATAGACAAAAAACCTAAATAAATAAAAATAAATACATTGTAGATAGGGGGTTTATTATAGATCGCCTTCTGTATGAAATACAACAAATAAAATTACGCGGCAAAAACATACTGCGACTTTTCACTTTTTTCAAGGGCCTAATAATGACAATAATAAATATGTACAAATCAATACTTCATTATATGTATATCATATTTGTATGTTCGCTCCATGCAGACCTGTAAATAACCTTTGCAGCAAGTATTTGCGTTCTATTTAGTCGCGTACGTAATTCTTCTGAAAATGCCCTCGAGTATAGAAAGAGAAACAGTTCTGCAGAAAGAATCCGATTCTGTAAGAGCCGAATTAGAGTGGATACTCGGTGCGGATTCTGGCCACATAGACAACGTATTCCAAGAGGTCAGGCGACTGTTGAAAGCGACAGTAGAGACGTTGTCGCCAGTGACATCAGATGCCCAAAAAAGAAATATATATAATGCGCCACTGACGACGGAGGATGATTCAGTTCAAGGTAATATTTTAGGGTAGCCGACAACAGCATACTATAACAATCTTTGAATGCATAACCGATCCTCCTGAAAGCATATATTTACAGATATTGCCTACTTGTATACATAAATACACATACACACACACATATATATGTATATATATATATATATATATATGTATGTATTATATTCATGATGTGTGTCAATATTAATGTGATGATGTGTGTGTAATGTATCTACGTATATATGTATGTATATATATCTGTGTATGAATGTATGTATCTGTGTATGTAAGTATGTATGTATGTACGTATGTATGTATATATATATATATAATATTATATGTGTGTATGTATGTAATGTGTGTATGTGCGTGTGTTTATGTATGCATGTATGTATCTATATATTTATATATGTATGTTATTTATGTATGTATCCATGTATGTAATCCATGTATGAAGAAGTATATATATATGTATATATACATGCGTATGTGTGATGATTGATGATGTACATGTGTATATGTATGTATGTATGCAGCATGTACATATATATATATATGCATATATATATACATATATACATATATATATACATATATATATATATATATATATATATATATATATATATATATATATATATATATATATATATATATATATATAAATATAAATATACGTATGTATTTGTATGCATGCATATACACACAACGCCTTTGTGTTGTGCAACGTGCGTTCGTGTGTTTATGTTTGTGGATATGTTTTTGTGTGTATCAACGTGCTACTTATCTGTGTATCTGTGTATGCATCTAATATCTATGTACGTACATATGTTTTGTATTTGCGTGTCTGTATGTGTCTGTGTGTTTGTTCGTGTGAGTGTGGTTGCTTCTGTGAGCGTGCATTGCATTGTATTTATTTATGTATGTATGAGAATCCGAGTACGTATGTATGTTTTTTATATATACATATATATATGTGTATATATACGTTTTAATATTTCTATATATATATATATATATATATATGTATATATATATATATATATATATATATATATATGTATATATATATTATGCATGTAATAATATATATATTATGTATATATATATATAATATAATATATATATATATATATATTCATATATTCATATATATATATAATCCCATATAAAATATGTTATTCATGTGTTTATGTGTATGTATGAAGCAAGGTGCGTACGTATGTATGTTTTGTATATACATATGTATATATGTATTAATATGTGCGTTTTAATGTTTTCTGTAATATATATGTAATTAATATTATAAGCCATAATATATATATATCATATAATATATAAATATATAATACTACTATGCATTATATGTAATATGTATGATATATATATAATAATGTATATAATTTGTAATAATAATATTATATAATAATATATATACATAATATGCAATAATATATATATATTCATATAATATATATATAATATATAATAATATGTACATAATAATAATATATATATCATAATAATCCATATTCATTATTCATATATATATATATTACATATATGCGTATGTATAATGATGATATATTATTTATGCATGTATTGTGTGTGAGGTGTGCAGGTGCGTGTGTGTTTTTTGTATATACATGTATATACATGCATGTATCAATATTTTTCTATATTAATAATATGTAATAATATGCGTGATGATGATGTGATGGATGTGTGTGATTCAATATATATATATATGTATGCATGTATGTATGTATATATGCGCACAGGTCACATCTATATATATTAATTATATATGATTGTGTATGCATGTAATATATATATATATATATATATATATATATATATATATATATATATATATATATATATATATATATATATATATATATATATATATATATAATACACACATACACACATATACGTTCATATGTACACACACTCACACACAAACATACACACATATATATATATATATATATATATATATTTATATCAGCGAATCGGTACGCTTCTATGCAATGTTTTTGTATAATCTGAATAAATATCTGTATGCTTCAGGGGCATCAATTTGACTCAAATAAATACCAGAATCATCTGATGAATTTACTTTTTCATCTGCATTTTTTCAAGGCTTCGTTGGAATGAATGGTAATTCGATCACGAAAGCAAGCTTACAATTCACATTCAAGTCACTGAACCGGGGTCTGCCCTTCAAGACCACTATAGGACCAGATGCACCCTGGATTGTATACCAGGTGAGATTACCATCAACCCTATTTGATATTTTATATACACTGCATCATATCGCGATTCGAGATTTGCTATCATCACTTCAATTTCGCCAAATACGCTCAAACTCGCGCCACTTATGATCTCCTTGTCTTGATTCGGTCGACTGAGAAGAAACTGTTGACGGACGAATGCACATATTTTGAAGCTACGGCGTTGTCATTTCATGAGCTCCACGAAACTAGTATAACGCTTAACTAATTCGCCGGCCTCAAATTCATCGCTGCTAGTCACCATGCGTAGCCATGCAAAACACATATATGCCCAATTTTATCGAGTCTTTATCCCGCATCACCGCACTGGCGAATAAGTTTCTGAACTATACGCTGTTTTCCCACCAAAACAAGGTACAAAATGCGGCGAACTACCTTCTAGAGGCACATACCATCGTCTGCGATTCCACCCAAGAACTCACGGGGTTAATGAACGACCCAAACAGGGAATTGTACTCACATCTGGAACAAGGGAGGGAGTATGTGTGCCAGGTAAGATGAGAGAATTTTGTCTGCAGGTTGCGCAAGCATTGCAGCCCCTTAGCGCGCACAAGTGCTGGTTAGTGGTTGTAGGACATCGAATAATGTCCCTAGTGGAAAGTGTATCAATAAAACACTGGGTATCTTTCGAAATGCTGATCTTGTACTGTATTTTTCACGCAATAGACAAGTGCTGACTTTCATTACGTCAGCGCATCTTATACTGTGCCTCCGCCCGCCGAATTTTGTGTATAATACTTGCAACACAGCTTCACTTGCTTGTGATCTAGTAAAGCGGAGAATTACGAACATTAGCAAAGACTGACTGGATGTATTCACAATTGACATGTAATAAGTACACTATATATCATGATGCAAAAAGCACATGGACGAGAAATCTCCCTGTTTATCGCTTGCTTGTGTTTTTTATTTAGATTATGGACAAAATCATGCTGAACCTCAATCATGCCAAGGATCAGCTGGTACGCTCCGAGAGACGAACACTGCAACAGTCTTGCACGGAATATATTAACATGAACGTATGTTAACAAAATTGCAGGTTGTCATTGCGTTCGTGTAGACTCTTGTGGGTCCCACATAATTCTTCTAGATTTAGCTTTGGATGCCCTGGAGTATTCATCATAATTGAAAGGGCATACTAAGAACCTCTCTGTTATTTTGAAACTTATGTAGCATCTATTTGGTGGACTAATTCATCGACATTACTGTATCATTCTGCGTTATTTGTAGGTATATAGACCCCCACTCCCGGACGGGCTGGTGATTGACTTCCGAGTAGATTACGGGAGTCTTATCATGACAACTTATGCCCTCAGCCCGCTTGCCAGCGCCCCGGTGCAGCCCAGAATCCACCAAACGTGAGTCGATCTGTGTATATCCAGTATATCCATATTTATCTGTTAAGAGTCAAACGGAAATGGGCGTGTTTATAGGCGTGTTTAAAGACGTACTTCTGTTGCATTTCTAAAAATTAGAATGTCGAACAAACCTATGGGCGTGTTTCTGCAACATCTTTTTGATTTCTTACCTTGCCGTCGGCACCACGAATTAAATAGCTGCATTCATCGCCTTTTATTTTTTTGGCGTTTTGTATATGGGCACGAAAGTGGGATTAAGCATCCTTGACAAGTCTTACTTTTTGCTGCAGACGACTAGAAATACCTCATTTTTATCTATGTACCCAGAACTGTTATCATGAAGTTGTTCTGTTGAGTATTTGCGTAGCAGCCACTGTTAATAATGCTGTGCTCACGAATTCAATACCGTCGGCATGGAAACAAGCTCAGGCAGATTCTCGCGATAAGGTTCACAAACAGTAGGTTTAGAGTACGCGATCATTCATCCGAACAGATGAGTATGATGGGTGCATTGGAAGTATACACGAAACATAAATGGGATTTTGACGTGCATAGAAAGGAGATCATCGAAATTAGTTGAGAAGTGGCAAAAGTTGCCATCAAGCAATCGGTCACGGGGCAATACAAAGCCTTAACACGCACAGCGTAAACAACACCCCGAACGAAGCGCGTATCAAATCGTGCCTATCTGTTCATATCAAATCATGCCCATCTGTTCATGCATATTTTATTCGCAGTATAGTGTACGCGCGATATAATCGGACAGCCACCCGACAAACACATGACTCGTGTCTTACGAGCAATTGACAAGCACTTGACACTCTTGTGACACATCTAACATCCAATAGACATGTATTTGACATGTATATATCACTCCCTGGGTACGTATTGAACCTGCACCTAGTACTCATCTCCGGATGTTTGAATCGACTTGCAGTGAACATAGAGGTCGATGGTTTGAGTGCGACGAGGTGATAGATCTAGAGATGAGCATCCCTGCGCTTGGCGAGTCCCTGGCCA
Organism: Sphaeroforma sirkka; assembly: GCA_001586965.3. Lineage (NCBI taxonomy): Eukaryota > Ichthyosporea > Ichthyophonida > Sphaeroforma > Sphaeroforma sirkka. The sequence continues at coordinate 28,506 of LUCW03000266.1, forward strand.
GGATTAACAGCTGCTACGAAATGTGTCAGCGATTTAAGGACAACCTTAATTCACTTGTGATTAAAGGCATGCGGTAGTGCAAGTTAGAAATGTACACTCAGTATAGTTTTGAACATCTCGATGCATAGAAGCGGAATTTAACGGCGTAACATTTGTAACGATTACGGCAGCAGAATGTATGGATTGATTAAATACCCACAAGGATCCAGACTTCCAATTGTTGAAACGGTCAAACAATTAGAGTCACATTCATCACTCAAAACCGGTAATTTAAATTCCTCGTGCGTACTGCGTAACTGTTAGGGACCAATAACGTTGAGAAAATGATCTGATAACTACAACACATATATATATATATATATATATATATATATATATATATATATATATATATATATATATATATATATATATATATATATATATACAAATATATATACATACATATATAATATATATATATATATATATATATATATATATATATATATATATAATATATATATATATATATTATATATATATAATAATGTATGCATATAATATATATATATATATATAATATATATGTAATAATATATAATATGTATGCATAATAATATATATGTATATATGTATATCAATAATATATATATAATATGCCAATAATATATAATATAATAATATGTCATGGCAATAATATATGCCATAATATATATATAATATATGTATATAATAATATGTAACATTATATATATAATATGTAATGGTAATAATAATGTATGTATACATTATATATATAATATCATACGCATATATAATATATATATAATAATATATATGACAATATATATGACATATACATATAATATATATATACATATATTATATATATATATGGTTTTGCATAATAATATATTTTATTATGTATATGTATGCCATGTTACATACGACATGTATGTATGTAGGTATATTATGTAATGTATGTATGTATGTACGCATGTACGTACGTATGTATGTATGTATATGTGTGCGTTGTGCGCGTGTGCGTGTGCGCGCGTGTGTGTATGTGTATGTATATACGTACATACAAACGTACATACATACATATATATATATATATATATATATGTGTGTGTGTGTGTGGTGTGTGTGTGTGTGTGTGTGTATGTACATAGGCAAGTATAAGTCTGAAATACAAAGGAAGTGAGGGAAGGCGCACCCGTTTCTTAGCGAGTTGTGATCGGTTATTACCTTAATTTTCACAGGAACGCCATAGGGTTAATGGTCATGTCTCTGATGTTCTCACTCTGCAGTTGCGGGACTATAATTCAGTCATATCGATGGATGGATAAATCGACACATTTTACTTGTAAATATCTTTCGAATCTTTTTGTGTGACGTGTCGTATGTGGAGAAATCGCAAGTGTCATCGTATTTATTAGAAGGTTTGAATGGATCGCCAGATAAACTCCGGTTTTAACCAACGAGCATATCTTTGTGCCGCGTCGAGGTC
>LUCW03000266.1:35000-40000 GCA_001586965.3 Sphaeroforma sirkka
TCGACGCATGCCAATTTATGGTACCACCCATGAACATTAACCGCGATTTACTCCTCAAAGTATACTGAACATGAGTTTCTAGCATAAAATGATCTCGAGCATACCCATGCGTATTCTGATACTAATATACACATATACATAAACATAATATATATATATATATATATATATATATATATATATATATATATATATGTGTGTGTGTGTGTGTGTGTGTGTGTGTGTGTGTGTATGTGACATGTGATATTATTGATGCCATATATATATGATATATTATATATATATATATATATATATATATATATATATATATATATATATATATATATATATATATATATATATATATAATATATATAATAATATATATATATATAATATATTATATATATGTAATACGTAATATATACGCACATATATGCATATAATAATAATGTATACATACATGCATATATGCATGCATATATTATATATATATATACATATAATATATATATATATATATGCAATATATATATAACATAATATATATATACATATATGCATGCCATGATGTGTATTGTGTGATGTGTTTATGTATATGCGTTTTGCCATCATATCATATATATATATATATATATATATATAGCATATATACATTATATTTATATATATGTATTATGCATATATATGTATATATATATATATATATATATATATATATATATATATATATATATATATATATATATATATATATATATGCGCACATATATATATATATATGAATATATATATATATATGTATATATGTATATATGAATATGTATATTTGCATATTAGTATCAGAATACGCATGGCTATGTTTGAGACCATTATATGTTAGACACTACTGTTCATCATACCTTTTGGAGTGGATTTTGTTCAATGTTAATGTGCGGTATCAAATAGTTACATGTGTCGATCAAGACCTGCATGCTCTCTATTGTGTTGCGTATCAATTTTACGCCGATCTCTTCCAATTCTTCTTTATTGAAATTGATGTTGTGTACCGCTTTAATTTATCGAAGTACGGTACTCTTACCTCACTCTCCGGCCCCGGGTAGCATTACCTGATGGGGAGAAAAAGCAACAAATATAAAAGTCAATTTAACATTAGTTGTCGTGTGCACATGTTTGCACGTGTTGTAGACAGTACGATTGCAACCGGATAACAGTTACATCGAACTTGCAGCATCTCCAAATCATTTACCAAGGACGATGCTCATAAAGTTCTGGACTACTATGTATCGTTGAGAGGCAACTATCAAGAGAACTAGTTATTATTACGTAGACATCTTAAGACAACTGTACATATGTTCTAGATATCTTGTACTTCCCAATCGCAGCCTTTTGCGTGTTTGCTTCGACCTTGTTGTAATTGACACTTTTCTCGTCACTTTTCCGACGGCACACCTGGCAGGTTAGTCGACTGACTTAGCGACCTTCGTAAATATGGTCAAATCATTGTTGAGGTACTCTGTGACTAGATGGCACGTTCATACTTGTCTTACGAGTCAGATCCTGTATGTACTAGCCTTGTCATACTGGGGTGTAGTCTCGGTATATTATTAACAATTCAATATTTATAGCGATAAACGTACCTCTATTCCACCACCTTGAAGACAAACTCCGAGTCGATGAATCGGCTAAAGTTTTCAAAATAACTGTGGAATAATTTGTCGCAACACAAATGTTCGATTTCGGTTGAAAATTTCAAAGTAAGTTCAGAGCAACATTTTGATGACCATGTCAGTGTGCTTGCAGACAATAAAGACCGTATACAGAGGAGCACCATTTTTTCCTCTATATATATATATCACAATTATATATATATACTATATGATATATATATATATACTATTATATATATATATACATATACTATTATATACATATTGTACATTATATATATTATATATCATATAATTAAATATACATTATACTATATATGTATTATAATATATATTATATACTATATTATATATACATTATATTTATTATAAAAAAATATATCGCGACATACATGTAAATAAAATATATAAATAATACACATATATGTAAAACATAAACACATATGTGTACACATACATACATACATACATACATACATACATATATATACATATATGTATAAATATATATAGTTGTATACACATACGCACATAATATATTTACATTATATATACATTTTATATATTTAATATATATATATATACATATTTACATGTATATTTTATATATTTTACATATTTATATATGTATATATATATATATATATATATATATATATATATATATATATATATATATATATATATATATATATATATCAATATCAGAAAACACGTAAATTGGCTCGCGACCAGTACACGCTAGTCATTTACGATCAGCATACCTTGAGAGGTAGATTTTGTTCAATGGCAATTTGTGGTACCATGTAGTTGCATGCGTCGATCAAGACTTGCATGGTCTCTACTGTGTTGCGCCTTAAGTTTATGCCAATCTCGTTTAATTCTTCTTTATTGAAATTGATGTTGTGTATCACTTTTATTTGTCGAAGTATGGTACTCTTGCCACACTCTCCTGCCCCGAGTAGCTATACCTGATGGAGAGAAAAAGCAACAAATATAAAAGTCAATTTGACATTGGTTGTCCTGTGCACGTGTTTGCACGAGTTGTAAAAAAAATGAATGCAACCGGATAACAGTTGCAATGAACTTTTAGCAACTCCAACTCATACACCAAGGACTAAGTTCTGGACTACGATGCATCATTAAGAGGTGACTATCAAGAGAATTAGTTCTAGACATCTTAAGACAACTGTACATATGTTCTTGATACCTTGTACTTCCCAATCGCAGCCTTTTGCGTGTTTGCTTCGGCCTTGTTGTAATTGACACTTTTCTCGTCACTTTTCAGACGGCCCACCAGGCAGATTAGTCGACTGACTTGTGACCTTCATTTGAGTCCTGTGTCAGTCAGTGCGCTTGTTGAGGATGACTTCTTCTTCAGTGCCGAATTCGATAGTTTCTTCCTTTTAAAAAGGTCAGCGATGCTGCTGCGCTTCTTGCCTGTCATTGTGAGATGTAACTGTGATACAGTCGATAGGTCTATGTTTGATTGGTGCTGATGTAATCTTTCTTAGCAGATTACTACCAGGTCACGATACTAAACATTGAGGGGGAATGAGGAGGAATACAAGATGTTTGTTAATTGATAGTTGGAGAAAGCGAGTTCAAGTACATGCATGTACTGATTTATGATTTTTTAGTGTAAGACTGAAGTATACTTCCCGGCGTATCCACAAATTTATAGAATATGGCAAGCACACCGAAAGATAGAGAAAACATAGCTTTCACTATGTTGACACTTGAATACCGGCATTTCAACTCTCTGTACGCATTTTATTCAGGTCTCAGGAGTATTGTCAATTGTGCGGATATTTATTGTTTATTCATGAGTTGATATGTATATAACATTAAAACTGTAGAACAGTGTTTCACGCGGTAGTGTTTGCCTGTTGCAGTGTTGCTAATTATCTTGGAATGACGCCACAAGGAAAATCACCTATCACTGATATCAGTTGCCATCTTTTAGATAGATCAATCAAATCTGTGATCAGAGTCTCTCAGACAAATATATTCGTATAATTAAAAAAAGCAAAATAAAGCAGTTGAGAGCAACAACTTGTGTGCTTTTATTTTAGGGCTCACTCTGTTGGAGGCTATGTATAGCTCAATAGCTGAGCAGACTGCAGAGCAGGAGCAATATAATGACAAAATTAATAATGCAAAATTTGAAAACTTAAATTCTATTTTAGCAAGGTGTCAGAAGACTTCAAAAATATGATGATATTTTTTCAGAATAGCATAAATACGTCATAGGGTGATACGAAGCCATCTTTGTTTTTGTTGTTGTTTTGTTTCTTTTTTTAAAAAATACAAATAAAAAAACAAAAAAAAACAAATACATGACCCTCGAAGTGTAAAATTTAAGGGAGAACGGACAAGTCCGTAATTTGACAATTATAAATCTTTTTCTGCAGCTCACACTTCACACACACGGTCAGAGGTTAAAATTGATGTGTAAATTTTTAACAAAATAGTTTTTAAATTTTTATAATCTATTTCAGCGAGGTGTCAAAAACTCGAAAACATTTTTTTCCAAAACAATATACATGTCATATGGCGATATGGGCCATCTTCATACATTTTTGTTTTTTTTTGTTTTTGTGGTTTTAAAAAAGAAAAGAAGAGAGAACAGAATAAAAATATTAAAAAAGATGATTTTCTTTGCAGTTCACACTTCTCACAATTCATACACAAACAAATTAACTTTAAAAAAATACTTATATATTTTGGTCTGATGTCAACTTCAAGTTGCAGGGTCTGAAACTCCGTTGCTTGTAAAAATATATAAATAGAGTTTTAACTCATAGCCTTCTAAATTAGTCAATTATAAGGCTCCGAGTCCCGAGAAAAGCCATACAATTCTCTGGTTTTTTTTTTTTTGTGTGTGCTATTTTTTATGTTTTCCTACATAAAATGTACAAAAAAACAACAAAAAAAAACAACATATCAATTAAAATCAAACTATTGTTTAAGCTGATTTTACGGACGTTGATTTAATTGACACATTTTACAGATATCGGCTGATAAAAACAAAATTTATAATATATTTTCTATGATACACTAACACACCATTGACCAGCCTGTGACACAGTGCACATATTTGTTAAAAAAAGACACAACCAAGAACCAGGGTCTGTCGAGCGGCGAGGACCGAGGCCCAAACTTCAAGTATATAATATTATTTTATGATTTTTTTTTTCACTAGAAATACTGACAATAGTGTTTTTCATTACCCTCTCTAGTAGTAGAAGAAGAAAGAACAAAATATGGCGTCGCCTCGGACTAACGTCCGAAGGAGTTTTTACTTTTGTTTTAAAAAAACATAACTGTCTTTACGTATGTCGATTT
>LUCW03000266.1:45000-97500 GCA_001586965.3 Sphaeroforma sirkka
AGGGACTTATTCCAAGTGAATAAACAAGAATATACAATTATTATGTTGCATGTTCAACGCGAAACACGTGAAAGGACATATGCATATATATATTTTATGTCTAGAAATGTATATATATATGTATATATCTGGGAGCGTCGTGAGGTTTGTGTAACCGGTGCATCCGCGAGGCTATATACACCTATGATGTATCGTGGCATCATTTCAGACTATAGGTGTCATCCTGCGACAAGAAGTGCATCCGATGCAACTGTGAGTATACCAGATAGCCCGAGAGGTTCATAGATGTGCACTTACTAACGATATCCGAATCACATCGCAGGACATCATCTGCTGGTGTGCAAAAGTGTTCATGCCAGCGAATGCCAATCATCACTAAGCTCAATGCTTTTCAGCACTGTATAGAGCTTTTCAGGTGTTTGTTCGGATATGCTTTTTATGTTTTATATGCTCCAATGCGTTATGAAGATATTAACCTTGGTATGAGTAGCAACCCGCTGCCTTTCGATCGTATGGCTTCACCGTATGTTGCGTAGCTGACTAAGCCAAAATATTCTGCTATATAGTGCCAAGGCTGATAGACACGAAAGTGGCTTTGTAGTGTTTTAGAGGGACAGTATCGGTGTGGTTTGAAGAGGATATCGTAAATAAATTGTAACAAAAGGCTACTTCGATGTTCACACGAAAGTGTTCTCGCTATTGTGACTGGAAAGCTAAAGACCGAAGAAGGCCAATCGACACGAAAGTGTCTGTTCTTATTTACGTGAAATGTTCTCGACGTGCTGTGTTGTTGCCAGAGACACACCCTGACAAACCGTTAGTTCTAGTATTGGCTGCGGTATGGTATTGTTTAACAGTGCAATATTGTATACGTGCGAAGCGGTTTTCGTGGACCTGGTTACACTAATGCAGCACTTGCGTATACTCTGCAACGGCACATGTTCTGCAAAAGTCACTCCAGATCGATTTTGAGATACTTGATACCGGCACTCCTTAAATATAGAGCGAAACGAGACCCATCAAAAGCTTACTGTGGCACACATGAGAGCCGTTCGATAATTGATTCGCTAGCGTCGTACTCAAGTATTGATATGTAGCCCACCGTAATTCGAAACTCACATTAACTAGCGGAGAGTGAATCTGCTGTCACACGACAGTGACTCGACTCAGCAAAAACAAATAGAGGCAACACACACTCAAGTAGTAAGTAACAGTGCACATAAAAGAAACATCTACGAAATTACACACGAAAGCATTGAAGCGCTTGCTCATATCCTGCTTCAGTATTTGTTCATATCCTGTTTCAGGGCTATGGTTTATTGGTGGGAAGCTAGACCCGGTGGCGGCGCTGACATCAGCAAATCGCATATACATATCTATTGATAGCGAAGTAGCAGTCTATGGAAGTGGTAGTCTGATCAACTAACTTAGTATGTAAGGGTACTTTCTTTTGCGCGATAGGCGTGGAGATGGACGCCAAAGCTCCATGTACTAAACGGTGACACGGAAAAACTAATCAACCCAAAACAAATAGTGGTATGTTTATAGCGTGATGGGTGTAGAGACGGCCGTCAAAGCACCCACAATACAAAAGGTACGTACAGCACACAGCACACAAGTACGCAAGGGCTGTGAAGTGGCATTCTGATGACCTAGTATCCAAGTAAATAAGTACTACAGTAGTACGTTTATTACACAGTAGTTGGTGTTGAGATGTACGTCAAAGCTTCTGGTCAAGTATTCGAGAGTACATAAGTAATTAGGCAGTGGTACATTTACTACGTAGCTGGCGTGGAGATGTACGCCAATGTACCCACAATACCACAGATACGGACGGGCTGTGAACCGGCATTTTGATCGAGTATCTGAGTAACAAAGTAGTGGTACGTTTATTGCACAGTAGCTGCACAGTAGTTGGTGTGATGATGGGCGCCAGAGTACCCACAATACGCCAGCACACAGAACATAAATACGCATAGGTTGCGAAGCAGCAGTCTGACCCATTTCTGATCCATTATCTGAGTAATTAATAAATTAGTAGTTGTACTTTTATTGCGTAGTTGGCGTGGAGATGGACGCCAACGCACCCACAATAGCGGATCCTACAACCACAAACAGCAGGATGGCGAGCGTTGTATTGCTGATGGGCAGTTCGTTGTCTCCTTTGACCAGGCGTGACTGAGGTACATTTCCTCGCTTGGTGATGTTTGCTGCGTGTTTGGCAGAGGCCATGCGCATCTTGGGGGTCTGGGTGGGCATGTTGGTTGTTGCGTGGGGAAGTGCTGTGGTTGTGGCTGTGATATAAGAATGAAGCAAGGAGGGAGTGTATATAAACATTAATGTGTTACCACTGGTTGGCCATGTTGACAGTAGAGTGGGGTATGCTGTATCTGTGTTGTGGGACAGGGCGAGGGTATATGTATGTACTTGCTATATGTTCGTGTCAAAGAGTTGACATATTCTTGTTAAGGAGGATATATGTATATATATATATATATGTATATGCTACTACTAGTCGGGTGTGTTCAACACTCCGCGGGGATGGTTGAGTTGATCGGACGAGTGGGAATATATCCAAAGGATTTGAAACATCGAGAAGATCGTAATTTGAAATACATATGATAAGATCCGGCACTAAAACGGACATGGGTTCGTAGTAATAGCATAAACACTTTCGAGCTCAAAACCAAAGTTCAGATCCAATTCAACAAATGTAACACCCGCGAAATTGGAATACTGCCTGCTGACACTATAGCTATCAAACGTTTTGCATGCACGTGTATAACTCAATATTATACACAAATGCAGGCCAATACCACACATCACAAAGATCAGACAGTTACTTTTGAAACGATATGCACAACTTCAGGTCACAAGATTTGAATGGCTACCCTTAAAGTTAAGCATATACAGCCCCACAGGGCACAGCCAGTGACCTTGACAAAGAATGTCACTCATATGCGCTGGTGGCATAGTCATGTCTAAGGGAAGGATAAAATAGCCCATAAAATAAAACTCAGCATAGTTACATTGGTGGGAAACATTGTTTGTAAGAATTGACTGATGTCCCAGACACGTATGTGTGGATATTTACATAACTACTAGTATTCGCAATTGTTTGTACGTAAGAACTGTCAACCAGTAGACAAACTTCACGGCATACATACAGTCATTCAGAAACGTAAAAAACCTCAAATATGAGGGCCTCCTAGATGAGCAAATGAACAAAAGTTCTCTCCCTATAGCCGGAGAACCGTAGACGATGTTGTTCTTGCTAAGGAATATGCACACTACACCGTAAGAATAAGTGACATTTACTGTCAAAAATTCAAAAAACTGACAGAATATCGATACACCATAAATAAAACACCTACATCTAAAATGCTTCGAACAAGTAAATAGCACGAATAACCTAGAAATCGATACAGATACGAAATATGACAGTATATCACACGAATGAACATACAGGAAGTGCTTCAGAATAAACAATAACAGCAACACTAGTGAGAGTGGTAGTCCATTATGAGTGACAAAGGCAACATATATTTCAGATAAAGCAAGATATCTTTAAAGTTAAACTCCCCTGTTGTATGCACAAAAATAAATCTACTTACAACACTGTCAATAGAGACCACAGAATAACGATAACAGAACCACAGTATATATACTAATACTAATACCAACTACCACAAAAAGATCCACAGGATAGTATATACTTGGCTAGGAACATGGCACAGCAATACGTGCATATAGCCTCCAAGGAGAGTATAATTTACCGCATGCGTCTACTGATACTCACAAGAAGTAGAAAATATCACCAATACTAGGTGGAATGATAAAAAAAGAGCTATGTATACATAAGTCGGTCGAGGGTTGAAGGCAATACTTGAAGGTGATACATTATATGGACGGAAACAAACAGCTTCAATATAAGAGAGTTTTATCAAAATGAATATATCGAGTATGAACGGTACAAACACACATGCTGGGATAGGGTCACAATGATCTTGCGAAATGGTCACATTACTGTGCTAACACAATACGTTCATGGGTATATTTCGAACGCATGTCAAAACATGATACATGAATACAACTTACTGTAGATGCGCTTCTCGATGAGTGATACTTGTGTTGGTATGGCTGGCTTATATATATATATGGGTACTTTTAACTTTTTCGCACAGAATGAATACTACCCGCAGCCCGCTTCGCAACGTCAAGATGTCACTATGACACTGAGAATATTTATAAATAACACAGTGCTTATTGGCTGTCTGGCAATATGGAATTTATGTTTTAAATTTCTTTGGTTTTTTATACCGTGTTTAAACAGCAAAGTGTTCTCGCACAGCCAAAATCTCGAATCTGTTCGGAACTACTGCGGAGAAAAGCTACCAATATGCGACACGAAGGTTATTTACGATATTTTAGAAAATAAATTTTATTTGATGTGTATTCGTTTTCATTCACACAAAAAATATATCTCACACCGGATTCCCATTTTCCCCACATACAAACAGTCAGACAGACAGACACTGTCACTAAAATCAAACACAAAGATAAATAAATAAAGATTAGTCATTTTAAGAGAATACGGAGAGAGAGATCAGAGAGCCCAAAAAAATTGGCGAACAATACAATGGTTCGAAATCCAAAATATGACGTGTCCAATATTCTCTAAAAATGGTCTAAAATATGATAATATTCTCTCTGCAAATAGTTACAAATCCAAAATATGATCTTTCTAAAGTCGTCCACAAATGGTCTAAGATACTAAAGATACGACACACCCAATATTCTCTACAAATCGTCAATTCGTCCAAATTGTAATATATGACATGTCCAATATTCTCTACAAATCGTCCATTCGTCCAAATTTTAATATATATGACATGTCCAATATTCTCTACAAATCGTCCATTCGTCCAAATTCTAATATATATGACATGTCCAATATTCTCTACAAATCGTCCATTCGTCCAAATTCTAATATATATGACATGTCCAATATTCTCAACAAATCGTCCATTCGTCCAAATTCTAATATATTTGACATGTCCAATATTCTCTACAAATCGTCCATTCGTCCAAATTCTAATATATGACATGTCCAATATTTCTCTACAAATCGTCCATTCGTCCAAATTCTAATATATGACATGTCCAATATTTCTCTACAAATCGTCCATTCGTCCAAATTCTAATATATGACATGTCCAATATTCTCTACAAATCGTCCATTCGTCCAAATTCTAATATATGACATGTCCAATATTCTCTACAAATCGTCCATTCGTCCCAAATTCTAATATATGACATGTCCAATATTCTCTACAAATCGTCCATTCGTCCCAAATTCTAATATATGACATGTCCAATATTCTCTACAAATCGTCCATTCGTCCAAATTCTCTATATATGACATGTCCAATATTCTCTACAAATCGTCCATTCGTCCAAATTCTAATATATGACATGTCCAATATTCTCTACAAATCGTCCATTCGTCCAAATTCTAATATATGACATGTCCAATATTCTCAACAAATCGTCCATTCGTCCAAATTCTAATATATGACATGTCCAATATTCTCTACAAATCGTCCATTCGTCCAAATTCTAATATATGACATGTCCAATATTCTCCGTGGTGGAATGCAAGAAGTGCTCAGACATCACATAGCTGTGGAACACAATAATAAATAAACAGTGTAATAAAGGGGTAAAGATAAATAACCGTCGACAATTGACGTGCAAGGCTTTTACGAGCGGGATATTTTATATTACAAAAACACAATACTGGAATCTACCACCCGAATACACATATCATAGTGAGTGTGCATGCGAGATACAGAACATATCGAACACGCGTAGTTGGTCTGAATTCTAGGGTAGCTGAGTATGAGTCAACCGTTCTACGGAGGTGCCAGTTATCAAACTGCCGCCAATGTAGATCCAAACCGCAACACTTTGCCTTCAGGTGGCTATAACCCGCAACAAAACGGTAAGTAATAAACTTGTCCTTTGACATGCATGCAGTGACGTTCGCCGTCGTCTTCCTCACAAATGCGTTTGTGTGCCTTGTGTATACGCACAGGTATTTAAACGGAGTACAGTATAACTGAAAATATCATGCCAAATACGTACGTACACACACATATATATATATATATATATATATATATATATATATATATACATGTGTGTGTGTGTGTGTGTGTGTGTAAGAATATATATATATATATATATATACATATTGATGATGTGTGTGTGTGTGTGTGTGCGTATGTGTATTACATCATTATATTTTTTATGATTTTTATATTATTCTTATATACATATATGTATGTATGCATATATATATATATATATATATATATATATATATATATATATATTCTTACACATTATATATATATGCATATATATATATATATATATATATATATATATAATATTATATATATATTATTATGATGATGATGTGTGTGTGTGTGCATTATATTGTATAAAATATATATACGTGTACGTGCATGTGCATGTATATGTATGTATAAATACATATATTCATACGCTCTATTATATATATATGTATATATATATATATATATATATATATATATATATATATATATATATATATATATATATATAAATGTATATATATATATATTATTTATACATACAGGCGTGCTTACATCTATGCAAGCATAAAATATGAGTAGACAACCGTTCTGAAAAGTGCCCGTCTCGCGCTTCCTCAGATTCGTACTCGTGCGTGGTGATAAGTGTCTCTAATCATGGGCGACCGTGTGTGTTGTCTACCACACGTTTATATTAATAAACAGGTTCATGTATCTGGATATAGCTAGACTATACGTAATGATGAGCATGGTTGCGGCGTATGAATATTCCTCTATATGGTTCTTTGCTTGAACTAATCAGCCTTCAGATTCACAAATGATGTTATGGACTGGTTCAAATCTCGTTAAGGCCCTGAACTTGCGTTTAGGAGTAGAAAATGCATATATTTTGCGTTGAAAAAAATTTCCTGGAATTTGTTTCTTACGAATTGATCTGCAGGCTATGGTCAGCCGGGACAGGCACCAGGGCAACCACAGCAACAGTACGGACAGCCCGGCCAAGGCCAAGGCATGCCACCGCAACAACAGCATCAGCAGCAGCCACCACAACAAGGTATGTTAATCGACACGGTGATGTAGAATAGATTAGGGGATAATGCTGCGACATACTGATATATAGGATAATTAAGATGAGCTCGGCTATGGAGTAGTGTCCAGTCGATATAGTGATATTTTTGACAAAGGTGTACCAAGCATAGGGTGAAGGGTACCTTAACTTTCGTTGAATCATTTGGCTATGTGCCGCAAATTATAACATTTGCTATGCGAAAATGGATACGCGAACATACAAAGAAGTTCGTCTATTATTCCCCATGGCACAAACACAGGCTATGGCCAGCCTCCCGCGCGAGGTTCAGCCGCCTCACAGGGCTCTATGAGTGGTCAGGGTCACCAGTCGTATGCACAGCCAGGCATGCAACAACAGCAGCCTCAGCAGCCAGGCACGCCGCAACAACCACCACAACCGGGTATGTTTGATGTACAGCTTGGTATAGGTATATATACCGATTCATATGATATATGATGGTATATATGTATGTATTGGCATTCTTATGTATATGCCTGCTTGTTAGTTCTTGGCATCACATATGCGTGTGACTAGGGATAAGCTGGGGTTGTGTTGTCTTTGACGGAAATTGGCGTGACGTTAGATGTTGGACGAAGCCGCTTTTCTTACTCCTAAAATTGCCCTGACATCTCAAGTAAGGAAAGTATTAATGCAGATTAGGCGCCTGATTATTTTGCATGTCATGTGTGTCATCAAATCCTGAAAAGACTCGTCGGGACTGTTTCTCGCTCGCAACACGCACTTAGCTGCGCTTGTTCACTCGCATACTGAGACCACCAGTAAGTTGTCAATGCGATGAAGTATAGGTTGCTACTTAGAAATCTTCAGTAGCTACAGCCCATAGGCACTCACAGTCTCTTTTCGCTCCGTATATACGTCAGGGCCGCCGCGACCACAACAAGGCCAGCAACCACCCGCTCAGACGCAGCAGCAGCAGATGCCACCTTCACAAGCACAGGCACCGGCACACCACTCCAGTAGTAAGCATAGACGCTACCCTGAACTACAACAGCAGCAGCAGCAACAACAACAGGGTATGGGCGGATCTATGGGACAACCTGGCATGCAGCAAGCTGGTATGGGACAATCGGGTATGCAGCAACCGGGTATGCAACAACCGGGTATGCAACAACCGGGAATGCAACAACCGGGTATGGCACAATCGGGTGCGAACCCCACGGGCATGAGCCAGCCGGGCATGAAACCGCCCAGCATGAGCCAACCAGGCATGCCAGGTATGGGACAACAGACCATGCAACAACCAGGTGCGGGACAGCAAGGGATAGGGATGCAGCAGCCGGGTATGGGGCAGCAAGGGATGCAGCAGCCGGGCATGGGGCAGCAAGGGATGCAGCAGCCGGGTATGGGGCAGCAAGGGATGCAGCAGCCGGGTATGGGGCAGCAAGGGATGCAGCAGCCGGGTATGGGACAAGCAGGTACATATGCGTTCGGGATGTGAAGGTTCGTGAAGTTGTGCATGCATTTGCGATTAGTGGCTGGTGGATGCACTAGTTGGAATTAATATTTATATTCGGGAGTCTGGAATATATCAACAGAGCCCAGCTTAGCTCGCCTTGTAGTGTGGATTCAGGATTGTAATTGCTGGTCTATCAACAGATTGCGCTTATCATCTGTGGATTGAAATTTTCTTGTCATGCTCTTGATCCGCACAGGCCAACAACAGCAATACGGCCAACAACAACCGTACGGACAATCAGCCAGCAGACAGCAATCGTACTCACAAGGTAGATGCTTATAATTGTGTCCAGTGCAATGTCAATTTTAAACTCATTTTTGCATCACTCTGGTAATTAGGTACTATAGAATATATTGCCACTGTTCGGTATTCAGAGCAAGTGCTAACGTCATTCCACACTATGCACAGGACAACCGGGGCAGATGCCGTATGGACAACAGCCACAGTTCGGCGCTCAGAACTCGCAACCCTATGGAAACCAGGTGTGTGCGGTTGGTTGGTATAGGATGGGTGTTTGAGTTGATCATGGCTTTCTTTCAAAATATTGTGTATTTTGTGGTGAAACATCTAGTTGAGTATAGCCACGAGTATCGGAGTGTATATTTTTGTTTTCGCGGAGGGTTTGATGGGATGCCTGTAAGTGGCCGATGATGCTTGGCAATGGAAATGGTATGGGCAGTAGTAGTTGGAGTGGCGATTGAGAATGGCCCGTGTGCGCGTATAGAATGAGTGGCGTTTGAGAATGGCCCGTGTGCGCGTATAGAATGAGTGGCGTTTGAGAATGGCCCGTGTGCGCGTGTAGAATGAGTGGTGTTTGAGAATGGCCCGTGTGCCTGTGCGCGTACAGAATGAGTGGCGTTTGAGAATGGCCCGTGTGCCTGTGCGCGTACAGAAAGTATCATGAAACTGGTGCAAAACATCCAAGCCGCTTTGCAGTACATTGATGAAAGTCAAGATTGTTTTTGGGCTTGGGCTTGTACGTCGATATGCCGGGACAAGCAAGTGTAGAGGCGGCACAAAGGGGTTCATGTCGATACTCTTCATACTAGTCATCATCTAATTGTAGTTAGCCGTTGTATGCTGAACCCTTTGCGTAGAGCTACTACGTGTATTGTGCTGTACACTCAGTACTCAGTCACGTGCCTGCTCGTTGAGATCTGCGATGCGAGTCTAAGTTGCAATCATATCTGCTTCCTAAAAAATGCTTGCACAAACGAGGATGTGAACAAGAAGGCAAGATGTACTATATCGTTGTGAATGTGACACCTGACACCAATTCGACCCGCACACCCCATCAGAGGGCCAAAAAGCCGGCATCTAAGATCGACCCAGACCAAATCCCATCGCCTGTGACTGTGATGGCCAATGATCAGAAGAACTATGACGGCGAGGCTGCCCGATACGGCACCTTGCAGAAGCCCGCCCCACCCCTGGCATCTACTAACTTCGTTGGTGTGTGAGACACGCATAAGCTCGTACATTCCGAGTGTTATATGTACACACATCTTTCGAATTTACGCATGTTCATTATGGATGGTGTGGTGCTCTACTCTTATTATGCGAGTTGTCAATGTATGTTTTGTTGCAGACGTGTTTGTTTGAGTTTCTACAAGTCTGTACTGGCTGGGAAGGCGTAGACGTTCAAGCTCCCGTGCTTGACGACCCAACTTCGTGAATATAAGTCCACGCGCATGCCTCTGTTCGGGTGAGTATAGATGTCTAGGGTTCGTGGGACTGTAGATAATTAGGGTTCATGGGAGTGTACATAGATTTCTGGGGTTTTAGGGTGCCTTTAAGACGAGGAACGACTGTGTGAACACGTCCCTTGTGTTAGAACGTGGGTATGGGTGTGTGGTTATTCCATATGCGTTGATGAACTGGGTAGGCGTCTATAGTTTGTGCGCGATCGGATGCGCAATTGTACACGGACAGTACCTCTTTCCCTTGATATTGATACATGCGCACTTCAAACAGTCGCTTACCCACATCCGTATTCGTATTCTTCGCCCCATACGTACACAAACCAATACACATCTGTAAACAAACCATACCAACATCCTTCGTCCTTATACTCAGCTATCGACGAAGGTAATTGCACACCACGCTTCCTGCGCATGACCTGCAACAGTATCCCCAACACCGAGGAGCTCAGCAAAACGTCGCGTCTGCCGTTGGTAGCAGTGGTGCAGCCATTGGCTGAAGTGTTGCCTGGCGAACTACCCACCCCGCTGGTGGATATGGGTACTGACGGGCCTATTCGATGCAGGTATGCTGTGTGTTCGCACACATTGATGGTGGTATGCGTTTTGTACACACATATGTACAGGCTTGTATGTGGTACGTTTTGGTGACTAAATGGAGAAAGTCAAATGGTTTGTAAATTTCTAGCAGTAGTGTTCCCGGGCGAACTAACCATCCATCGTTCTATATGTACACCGTAGGAAATATTCGATGTAGGTAGGCTGTATTTACTCAATAATTAATCAAAATTTAGATTGCACGTTATGTATTAGAAATGGCATATATATATATATATATATATATATATATATATATGTGTGTGTGGGGGGGGTGTGGGTGTGTGTGTAAATATATATGTTGCAAATAGGTTTATTTTACAGACAATCTCGTATCATCACGGGCTTTCATCGGGCTAATGTTCATATATAAGCATCGTCCTTCAAGTTATGAGAATGTCTGTTGAGTAAGCCACGGCACGAATTGTGAATGTGTACAATATTCCGAATTTAGTGACATTCAGCTATAGTATACTTTGCGCTGAGTGGGATCATTGGTCGCCTGTCTGTGCATGTAGACGCTGACACACCGCTCTATTCTTATGTGTGGTATGGTGTTGCCTACATAGCTTTCGATAGCACACGTGGCATCAAATAAATCAGATCAGAGTTGAGGCTACAAGGTTCATACTTGACTAGTTTATTTACTGTATTCTATCGGCCTTTTCTTCCTACAGACGTTGCCACGCATACATCAACCCCTTTGTGCAGTTTGTTGACGGCGGTCGGCGGTACAACTGCAATTTGTGCTCATTCACAAACGAGGTGTCGCAGAACTACTTCTGCAATCTGGACCACACGGGCAGGCGTATGGATATACACAGGTGGGTTCTCGTACTAGCATGGCACACCATGTACATGCCGCATGGTCATGGACAGGTTCATTTTGTTCCTGTCATGGTACTTCTGTGTGTGCATGTAAACGTTCAATTTTCTTCTTCTGTGTGCTTCTGCAGGCGTGGTCGCTGTGTGTGTACGGTGGTGGTGCTTTATTTGTCGATCACACGGACAGGCGTATGGACACACACCGGTGTACTCTGTTAATGCCATAGCATCCCTGTATGTGTATTGGAACGCTGAACTCTGTCTGTGTCCCCAGTGAGGCGTTGCTGCCAGATGTTTCAGCCTGTGCTTCGTTTTGTATATGCCCACGCGTGTATCCTCATTGCAGCTTTCGTCTCCCATGTCCAATTGTCGTTCCCTGGGTGCGTGCATGTGGACCGATCACACCCACGCATATCCTACTCTCCTATGAAACGATGTAATCCATCCGCTTCTCGAGTGTTTCACTCTAATAGTCGTCAGGAGCTTGTTCATGGAACGGTGGGACGTTGCCCTGAACTTCGCAATGCTGCAACCAATTGCACTTTGTATACACATATGATTCTAACATACCATAACTGACAGATGCACTTATAACACGTGTGCTATACTCATAGTCGTTAGGAACGTCTGCATAAAACGGCGCACTGTGCATACATTACACACCGCTATAACCAAGTACACTCAACACACATGCTGATATATACCACTATAACTAACACATACATTTATTTATATCTCGCAATCCACCTCCACAGTCGCCAAGAGCTTCTGCATGGCACGGTGGACTTTGCCTGCACATCGCAGTACTACAACCGCAAGCCGCACGCGGCCCAGTATGTGTTTGCCATTGATGTGTCATACGCAGCCGTGCAGAGTGGCATGGTATCTGCGGCGACCTGGACGATCAAGAACATGCTGGATCACTTCCCTAAGCCCGAGGGGGCCGAGAAATCTCCTATTAAGTGTGGTATTGTGACCTACGATAAGACTGTGCACTTCTACGATCTGAGGGTATGACTTTGTGTACGTGTACGTGTGCTGGTGCTGGTGCTTGTGCTTGTGCTTGAGCTTGTGCTTGTGCTTGTATTTGTACTTGTACTTGTACTTGTACATGTACGTGTATGTGTACATAGACATGCACGTGCACGTTTACGTGTACTTGTATGTGAGCGTGCGCATACAAGGAAGTGTAATTGTGCTTATGGTTGTATTCAGCCATAGTTTCAGATTTCTGTATATATGTAAAAAAACATGCAGATGGTGTGCGTGTGTGTATGTATGCGCGGCTTCTCTATATTCTAATGGATGCATTTCAATTCAAGGGTGGCGATGGCCACCCTAGTCTACTACCGGTCTAATCAGGTTTCACTCTCGTAATAACTTGCATCTAAATGCGGGACAATACCGGTACAATCCCGGTATTCGCTTGGTATAAATCCAGTCTGGTGGAAATATCTTATGCGTCGGCCGGGGTATATTGAACGTGTCTCTGTCCTCGCGCTCTCTCTATCGACGTCCTTATAAAACATCTGGGACATCATTTGAACTTGCTTGATTTTTGTAGTATATGGGATTGCATATGAATGCACCGGTACCCTACAACCACACGTGCTATTCATATCAATCTTCACATCTGAATACGAAGTATAGCTGCTGATGCTTACTTCCACACCTTTCTTTGTGTGCCTTCTTCATACGCAGGCGGGTCTGTCCCAGCCACAGATGCTGGTGGTGGCCGACACTTCGGAGGTGTTCGTACCGTTGTCGCAGGGCTTGGCTGTGGATGTGCATGAGAGTCGCGATGTCATCGTACAGCTACTTGACAATCTACCGCGCATGTACGCCAACAACCGTGAGACTGAGGCCAGGCTGTACGATACCGTCAAGGCGGTGAGAGAGGGTCTCGCTCCTACGGGAGGAAGGTGTGTGCGAGCTGTGTGGCCATGTAGATTGGATTTGTTTGTTTGTATGTGGGGTGTATATGGTGTGAATGTGGCATGACTGAGGCCAGGCTGTACGATATCATTCTCGTTCCTTCGGGAGGAAGGTGTGTGCTAGCTGTGTGGCCATGTAGATTGGGTTTGTTTGTTCGTATGTGGGGTGTATATGGTGTGAATGTGACATGACTGAGGCCAGGCTGTACGATACCATTCTCGTTCTTTCGGGAGGAAGGTATGTGCTAGCTGCGTGGCCATTTGGATTGGGTTTGTTGTACGGTGTGTATACATATATTTGGTCATAAATGTGTGAACTCCCCTCCTTTGCAACAAGTGCGCAGGAGTGTACTTCATTCGATGGCTTGTGCGTGTGCGTGTTCATCCCCTTTTCGTTTGCCAAGGATTCGCGTGTTCCCGCCTTCAAACAAAGTGGTTGCTATGGGCTGAGCGAACCATTTGCGATTTACGATTGTATGCCTGGCCCCCAACCCCGTTATCTTTCACTATCTACCTGCTGTTTCCTCAATTTGATGTTCGTGTCACTGAGGAAAACGCAACCACATCTATAAGCTCAGTAGAAAGTACCACCTTCGATCTTCTTTTTCAGGCTTATGTCCTCAATCGACATATATATACATCCACTTACGTACGCTATGTGCTGATTTTTTATTCCCTCTTGTACTTGCTTGAATGAGTATCAGAATCTTTGCCTTCCAAATGAACAAGCCCAGCGGAGAGGGGCCGTCGGTCGTGGTGGACCGATTTGACAGCAAGGCGATTGGTACTGACAAGGTATGTTATCATGACAGCTCATCCCATGGCCGTATATAGGATCAATGTATAGTGTCGATTCTAATTATGTGGATGATAATAATCTGTGCCCGTGATTATATGTATGTACATCTTAGCGCTGGTGACTGAATATACGATCGGGCTGCACTTCATGCATGCGATTTATTATAATATATACATATACATATCATGACTGTACGCCATTCTTCC
Organism: Sphaeroforma sirkka; assembly: GCA_001586965.3. NCBI lineage: Eukaryota > Ichthyosporea > Ichthyophonida > Sphaeroforma > Sphaeroforma sirkka. The sequence continues at coordinate 59,751 of LUCW03000266.1, forward strand.
TGGATATCGGTATACATACGTAAATATACGAATAGGGTTTTGTTTTGTGTGCTGCCCTATAAATCCTAATAAAAAGTGCAGTTTTATATACCCATGTATGCGTTTGTGTACAATATATATATAGTTATAGTTATAGTTATAGTTATAGTTATTTTTGTATTTATATTTATATTTATATTTATATTTATATTTATATTTATAATTTTTATTATAATTATGATTTTATATGCATGCATGCATACATATCTATATATATATATGTGTGTGTGTGTGTATAAATATATATATATATATATATATATATATATATATATATATATATAGGCATGCATGTATGTATATATGTGTGTGTATGTTTGTATGTATTCTATATATATATTAATATAGATACATATATATGTATGTATGTGTGTGTGTGTATGTTTGTATGTATTCTTTATATATATAGTAATATGTAATATATATATATTATATATAAATACACATATATATGTGTGTGTGTGTGTGTATGTTTGTATGTTTGTATGTATTCTATATATGTGTGTGTGTGTGTATGTTTGTATGTTTGTATGTACTCTATATATATATATATATATGTGTGTGTGTGTGTGTTTGTATGTTTGTATGTATTCTATATATATATACCCACTCCGTTCCTCGCTCACTCTGCCCACCCACCTATCCCCCAGGAGCCTAAGCTGCTCAAGTCCGGCAATGAGGCGTACACTGAAATGGCCAAGGAGATGGTGAAGGTGGGTGTGTCGTGCGAGTTGTTCCTGTTCCCCAATGCCTTTGCTGATGTAGCTACTCTGGGTGAGTTCTCGCACCTCACTGGGGGACACTGCTATGTGTACCCGAAGTACAATGCAGCCACCGATGGCCACAAGTTCAGTGCGGAGCTGGGACGAGCGATCTCTAGGCCTTTCGGGTAGGTGGGATGTCGAGCTGTGACTGGGGGGGTGCGTGTGCGTGTGCGTGTGTGTGTGTGTGTGTGTGTGCGTGTGCGTGTTGATGTGTATGTGCATGCGCTTGTGCGTATGCGTATGCGTGTGTGGAGGTGTGTGAATATGACGGCATTAGATACTGTAGAAATGTATATACGCGCATGCACAAAGACTGAGCTCTCTCATAGTTTGGGGCATACTGCTATGTGTACTCTAGGTACAAGGCAGTCACCGATGACCGCAGGCTCAGTACGGAGCTTGGATGAGCGATCTTCAGGCCTGTGGTATAGGAATAAGGACGTTTACCATAGACATGTATATGGTGTACTTTCAAGTAATATAGGTAATTAAGTTCATTGCAGCCACGATGTCACAACTTACGCTCTAGAAATATAACGAATTCTCTCATCTACGAGACTCTTCCATGTGCGCGTGCGAGTGAGGGCTTGCAGGCCAGGCAGTACTACTACAACTTTCTGTATGCCTAATCCTGTAGTCATACATATGTGCTTGCTGCACTCTCACTAACCTCTGCCCTTGCACATTGCCCCATGGCAATCACCCACCCACACGTATCACACCCACTCACACGTATCACACCCACTCCTTGTAGCTACGAGGCGCTTATGCGTGTGCGTGCGAGTGAGGGCTTGCGGGCCATGCAGTACTACGGCAACTTCTACATGCAGAACCACGTGGACATGCAACTGGCGGGTATTGACAGTGATAAGAGTGTGCTGGTACGCGTGCACTACGATGGAGCCATTCCTGCCGGGGCCACTAATGCCTACCTACAGGTGTGCACATACTTACATGCGAACAGGGGATAGGGAGGGATATAGTGGGGACACGATAGAGCAGCAGAATTTGTGCGCGTTTTTGTTTGCGAGTATGTTTGTGTGTACATACAAGCCTGCTTGAATATGTACATGGCCGGCATGTGTGAGAGAGAGAGAGGAGTCACGTAGTGCGTGTACACTGCGATGGAATTGTTCCTGTGGTTACTACCAATGTCTTTTCACTGGTGTGTATTGTGAATCAGGATCAATGTATAGGAGAGCGAGATGTTTACCATTCTCGTACACAAACCATGTGTCCATGCACTACCCCACAATTTTTGTCGAACGCCGCGTGAGGTGCATGGTCATAATCACACAAATCCATCCACTCTATCAATCACTATCTGTACGTATACACACACACCAGGTGGCCATGCTTTATACTACCATGTTTGGCGAACGTCGTGTGCGATGCATCAACTTCCAGATGAAGGTAGTTAACCAGTTGAGTGAAGTGTTCCGCCACTCTGAGCTGGATACTCTGCTGAACTTCTTCGCGCGTAAGGCAGCCCTGGACATGCGAAAGAAGACGATCAAGGCCATCCGAGACAGCGTCATTGAGAAAGCCAGCGAGGTCCTGTCTGTGTACCGAAAACACTGTGCAAGGTACGGGCTATTGTTTTCTGTCCAAATTCATGAGTGTATTTGTCTGTCTGTGTGTATTGAAAACACTGTGCCAGGTATGAGTCATTGGCTGTGTCCAAATCCATGAGTGCGTATGTCTATATCACAGTGGTGCCTATCTTTGTGCTACATGATGCCTGTGTAAAGACTATCCGCGATAGCGTTTTTTTTTTACGGTCAATGAGGTCCTCTCGCTGTACCGCAAGCGTTTTGCGAGGTAAGGGCTTATATCTTTTTCCAAGTTGTGTCTATGTATTCCCATATTTTGTTCGCGTCTGTTTGCGTAGTACATGTAGACCGGACTACGCGCAAGTAGACATTTCCATAAGCATTCATTATAGCTTTACTGAGAAGGCCAGAGACGATCTCTCTGTGTATCGCAAACATTAGCCAGGTGCAGTGTATTGGATCTCTACGTGTGTCTATCCTTGCGTGTGCTTTGTTTGTGTGTGTGTATGTGTGTGCTTTGTTTGTGTGTGTGTATGTGTGTGCTTGTGTGTGTATGTGTGTGCTTTGTTTGTGTGTGTGTATGTGTGTGCTTTGTTTGTGTGTGTGTATATGTGTGTGCTTTGTTTGTGTGTGTGTGTTGATGGGGCCTGAATAAAAACCCAGTGAGACCAGGAAGGGCATCCGCGAACGAGAACGCGAGTTTGAGGTTTACTAATATGTTTCTGACGAATGTACTAATGTAAAGCTATATTATACACGTGCCGTACATACTCTTATAAGCACATGTACACCGATAGACCTATCGCCTCGGCTGTATACCGCTACACTCCCAAACACACGCCCGTGTCTCTATCTCCTAAGTCCACACTCGCATAAGTTTGCCCCAGTCCGTATTCATACCAATAACCTTTCACGTATCTATCGGCAATCAACCGTACAGCACGTCGTCGCCAGGTCAGCTTATCCTACCCGAGGCCCTCAAGCTGCTGCCGGTATATCTCGCCTCCTTACTAAAGACCGACCTGTTCCGGACTGGGGCTGATATGTCCATTGACCGTCGTGCGGAGACTATCCTGGAGGTGCTGTCCATGCCTGTGCCCATGTCGGTGTCCTTTGTCTACCCCCGCTTGCTGTGTGTGCAGGACATCACTGAGGACACGGATTATTCCGCACCCCTGCCAAATAAGCGCGTGTCGTACGACCGACTGGAGAGCGATAAGCAGTACATAATTGGTATGTGTATTTTGTGTGTTGGTGTATGTACCTGTGGTTGGTATGTGTGTGTGTGGTTGGGGTGTGTTGCATGACTGCTGCGCAGGTGCCTGTTTGGTACCTGTATTGTATGGGTGTGTCGAGTGTGATGGGTTGTCCTTGATTGCGTCTTTCTCGATTTCCATTACTAGTAAGGACGGTCTCACAAAGCTCGGATCGAAATGGTATGTATGTCATGTCAATCGGGCAACCTAAGTATGTACTCACTCGTACAATTGTTTGAATTGAATTGCTTGTCAAATATGATCCATCCCATATTCATTGGTTGGCCGTGCATACATATTGAACGGCGTGATAATCATTGCTGGCGCTCGTATATAAAATCTTTCAAAGTATTTTTAGTTGACTGACACACCCACGAAAAGGTCATCACCAGATACCCCTCAGCCCTCCCCTGGGAATACTTTGCTTACGCACCCCGTTGTATCATCGACACAAACCAATTATGGGAAACAAAAATGTAGGATTTTTTTTTTTATTTTGTGTTCGGCCTTATCTACTTGTACTCATTTCATGCCATCCCTTATAATGCTGTAGACAATGGCCTGGTAATGTATCTCTGGATCGGAACAAGTGCTTCACCGGAATGGTGCCAAGCGGTATTTGGAGTGTCGCAGGCCAACCAGATAGACTGTCACATGGTATGTTATGAATGTACATAGTCGTAGTAGTTGGAGCGATTGTGGTAGGCATGCATGTACCTGTGCCCGCAGTAGTCCCTTAAGGACAACGGTAGTGTTAGTGCCAGTGTTTATTTTATAGTCACGAAGGACCACAGTAGTGTTAGTGCCTGTGTTTATTTTTAAAGTCACGAAGGACCACAGTAGTGTAAGTGCCTGTGTTTATTCTTATAGTCACGAAGGACCACAGTAGTGTAAGTGCCTGTGTTTATTTTTGTGTTCCTGCAGTCGTGCACGCAACGCAGAACGCCACCATTTCGACTTGAATACAGCTGACAGAGATTAACCCCACAGACCGTTTAAATTGGTATCTAAAGGATATTTAGAGATAGGTGGTTGCCAGAGACCGTTGAAAATTGGATGTGTGCTGCTGTTAGTCATTAATATGGTTTCAATATACACTTAAACCATGCGTGTCCCTACATCATGGTCACATACACTTATACATATCCATGCGTGTCCCTATATCATGGTCATATACACTTATACATATACATGTGTGTCCCTACATCATGGTCATATACACTTATACATATTCATTCGTGTCCCAACGTCATGGTCATATACACTTATACATATCCATGCGTGTTCTTACATCCATTGTCTCGCAATGAGTACAGGCGGCGCTACCAGATATCGACACAACCGAAAGCCGATCTTTGCGGAAACTGGTTGAGCACGTCCGCACCACACGCCAACGGTTCTTAAAGCTGCACGTGGTGAGGCAGAGAGACCCCAGTGAGATTGGATGGAACCTTCTCATGGTGGAAGATGCAGGTAGGGAGGAGTGGCTATGATATGATCGTGAATGTTGTCAGTATGAATTGTACAGTGTGAATGGGGAGACCCCAGTGAGATCGGATGGAACCTTCTCGTGGTGGCAGATGCAGGCAGGGAGGAGTGGCTAAGATGGTGAATGTGATATCAGTATGGGCTGTACAGTGAGATTTGATGGGATCTGGTTATGGTACAAGATGCAGGTGGGAAATAGATGTGTATTACGTTGCTTTCGAAGGATTAACTGCAGATTTCAACACTGTTATTGTGTGTGTTGTACTACGTGAAAGGGTAAACAGTGTGTATGTTTGATTGGACAAGCGTGTACGACGAAATTGTCCTGAGAGACCCCTGCAAACTTAATACTGCAACGATGATAGTTGTTGACAAAGAGTATTTAGGTGCAGCAATGTAGAATGCCTTTCCATATACATGTGTCCTAGGCTACATCCCATTTCGCGACCGTGTTCGCCGGTCAATGCGACAGCCCGTACTCAACCCATCCAATCAGCGGGTGTGCTTCGTCATGACATGCTCTCAAACCGTATATTCGTGTAGATATCAAGATCTCACTCGATTCCGTTAACATGGTCTAATCTTTGCGGCTCACACGGGGATGTCCTGTGTTATAGCCCCGACTTGAGTCGCGCAACGTGTTTTTCGAGGCTGATAGGTTAAATCCCGGTTGATGTGGCATATACGTGTTTGCAAACGCCGAATGTTGGTAGTTGTCACAGACATGGTCCGTTTTTCTTGGTAGTATATCTGAACTAAAACCAAACAACTGTTACAATACCACAGGCTTGGACACGATGTCGTACGTCGACTTCCTGTGCTACATGCACCGCCAAATCCAGAACCAACTGTAATTAACCCAAAGCCTTAGACCAAGGGAATCGGAGACGGCCCAGCGTCCAACTGGCTCGGATAAGTGCGGCCAGACTATCCCTGACCCGCATCAGTGGAGCGCGAGTCCCCGCACCGTCATTCACGAGTATACGTGTGCGGGAAAGTATGTGCTGCGCCTTGCACGGTGTGCCTCGGAGCGTACCACTACCTACCCAATGGATCGAACGCCGATGTAGCGTAGCCCGTATCTGTTATCTCGCCAGATCTGATGTGATGTTGACACGTTTGTGACATCCTGGATCGCCTGGTGACATCTATTGGTATTGACCGAGGAACAGACCCTGAGCGCCCTCGAACGCTGTAAATAAATAAAGCACGGCCGCGTTTCTCACCATGAATTTCATCTTACCACTCATAGCGAGTAGCCAAGTTGGAGTGAGGGGATCGGCGAATATCACCCGTAGAACCCAGGTTAGAGCGGGGAGGAAGCTCAATAAAATATTCTGTGCACATAAGTCAAGACCAATGGGTTGAATTCAATATACTGTGCACATAAGTCAACACCAATGGGTTGAATTGAGTGTAGGGAACTGTGCATGAAGCCGAGACACAAGACCAATTTATATTATCCGTAAGCCTTCTAACATTCTTTTATTTGTCCTGGTGGCGATGGTGTACGTTGCCACCTACAATCTAATATTCAATCACTGGGATTCGTAATAATTTGCCACACAGCCCATGTCCTCTCCAAAAACAGTACCGTCAAGTTTGCCATGCAAGGCCCACAATATTGTGTTTCACTGCCTAATGCTCAGTGGACACGTCGTGAAAACCTGGTTTATCAGTCTATAAAACTACAGGGATAAGAGCTTATAAACACGCGTCTTGGTATTCAGCAGATTTGACCCACTATCTAGCAAGCAACCTAGCAGCCAATGAAAATTAAGGCCAACCACTTCACAACCCGTGGTCCACACAAGGCTGTAGTGGTGAAGCAAATTAGCCGGCTATCCCCTGAGTGCTGGCTTGCTAACCTCATCCAAGGGATGAGACTGGCTAGCAATGTGCTACACTGATGCGGGAGTGGGTGGCCTATGAACTCATACGCCCATGGCCTACAGCTAGACGTAGCTTAAGAGCCCGCAGATACATCGCGTGGACGTGTCTCCTTACTAGCTGGCAACATGCGATTCACTAAATTGGACAGCAAACACCCCACGCACAGAAGAAAACGAAATCCAGCTACGCTAGGGCAGTCTTCTGCGGATATAGGAGCACACACGATGCTCAAAAATTGAGGGATCAAGATCAATAAAGCCCTTGTCTCATGTCAGGCACATATCAGATGTATACTTAGCACCAGGTAACACGTAGCCCAACCACCGACCAATTATCCCCGCACGGGATGGAACCATTCATGATGCATACTCCGGCATTGTGCACAGGTCAACATCAGCCGGCGCCGCTACGAACGACTGTAGCAGCGGTAACTCAGTATCGAGGGCCAAATGGGCGCATATTCTACGGTACATGGTCTTCCTTTTATCCCCATGACCGGGCCTGGTACTGATGTTCTTAGAGCTGTACTTCTTACGCAGGGCGATCCGGCCATTCACACCCAGATTGTACAGACACCCCTTCTTCTCTGCGTCCAGGCTGGGGTCTTCACTCTCGGGCTGATACCGTGTCAGAGCTACCGGGAGATTACCGTTGTGTATAGCCAGCAGATTCATAGCAATATCATCGCCGTTGAACAAGTCGTCGACCATGTTACGTATACCTTTGGTGCTCACCTCACATGAGTACTGTCTCAGCAGTTTGGTTGGCATCATAGCACTACCTGTCAGCACCATGTTGTACCCCGGATCAGGCCCGAATAAACGAGGCCGCGCAAAGGCTGGATAGGTACCGTCCGGTGCGAACTTGCGATACGCATAGCCCACGAGCGAGTCCTGGTTATTGAGCCAGTTGTCAAACGCAAACTCATACGCCACGCCCGGCAAGCGGATGTCCAGGTCTACTATATACACTGCGGCTGTACGAAGTTCGCGCCAGGGTATGAAGCGGTTGTTCATGCTGTTCTTGGGCATCTTGAGCACGTTTACCATCGGTCCGTCGACACGCAATGTCTGGTTACTGAGGCCTTCGGGGATCACATCTTCCTCGTTGTTCCACAGGAGCATCACCTGGTAGTATACATTTATGGGATAAGTACATGGTATCTAAATTAAATAGTACATTTATTTGTACGCGTTTATGTACAGGACTATGAGTGCTAAGGCTTGAAAATATTAGTGGGTCATGGTGCAATCAAATCTATCTATACCTAACAATACTAACAATGAATACGAAATATAATAGATGAGTGCCACGAAATCAGGAGTACAAAGCAATTTACTTTACACGTTTACAAAAGTAACGCATGTATTAGAATACAAGGAGGTGCGACATGAGCATGAGCACATGCACAAGTGCAATATTGTAATATAAGCGGTATCATTCGAACTAGTTCAAAATAGCAATCCGCTAAACCCTGGAGATGGACGGTAAAATACGGCGGAAATGATGTTATATATAAAAATGTATCTATATCCGCAATATATCTATATATGCATATATAACTATATTTATGTTTATATAGATCAACACATTGGCAATATCCCATACACAAAAAATAAACACGCCAACAGACAAACCAAACCTCACGTTCATACGGTCATACTCACATACACAACATATAATACACAATATATATATATATCTATATATATATATATATATATATATATACATATATTCATATATAGCCATATATATATATATTATATATATATATACATATACATATATATATATATATATATATATATATATATATATATATATATATACATATAATATATATATATATACATATATATATATATATATATATATTATATATATGTACATATGCATATTGCATATATATATTATGTATATATATCATAATATATTATATATGTATGTATTATATGTATAATAATGTAATGTATGTAATATACATATGTATATTAATATATACATTATTATAATACATATTATTTATTATGCATATCATGCAATATATGCCATATATTACGCAATATACATATGTAATATGCTACATACATATGCATACATGCACATACATGCACATTACATTATTACACACATATGTAATATTATATGTACATTATTATTACATGCATTATCATTAATCAATGCGTACAATAATATTCATACATAACATATAAAAACGATACACATATATATTGCTATATATTACATGTAATAATTGTGCATATTATTATTATACATATGCATACAATAATATACATGCATGCATGCACGTCATAGTATTATTACACAGCATGCAGTGTGCATGCATATAAACATATATGTAATATAACATATATATTAATGTTAACACAACACAATTACAAAACATATGTATTATGTATACATACGTATATGCATTATTATAATAGCATGTTGCATATTATGCAATATATCAATATATACATACATACATACACAATACATAATACATAACAATATATACATAATATATATGCATATACATATCAATATTATACATATATGTATTATTATATATAACCATATTATTATATATACATATACATATATATATACAATATATATATTATTATATAATATTATTATTGTATGATAATAACATACATATTGCATACATGTAATGCATACATTGTATGTATATGCATGTAATGCATATGTATATGTATGCATCCTTATGCATGTAAACCCCATAATATATATGTATGCATATTACATGCATATATATGCATATCAGATTACATTATATATGTATTATATGTACATTTTATATATTAACCCATATATCCATTGACGATATTATTATTGATGATGTGTGCATTATTCCATGTGATGTGTGATGTGTGTGTGTGTGTGTGTATATATATACATATATATATATATATATATGATGTGTGTGTATATATATATATATATATATATATATATATATATATATATATATATATATATATGCATAAAAATAAATAAACACACACACACACACACACAGATATAAATGAACATGTATATGCAAATGTATATGTACATGTACATGTACATGTTTATGTAATGAATATGTATATGTATATATATATAACAAAAGTTCAGATAAAATGTTATCATCAGAGCGGCAAAGAAGCACAGAGTATGAAACTTTGTATGAAAAAATATGTGGCAGGATTGATATCTGCCAATAAGTGCAAATTAATGACAATTCCCCATCCTAGCAAAACTCCCTCGTTTAGATATGATACACTTTTTTTTGAACACTTCAGAACCATATACACAAATTCGCTTATGCATTACCTGCTCAAGTCTCGGGGCATCCCTGGGTGTGATGTCACGTATGAACTGTTCCCACTTGGTCCATCCGTGCACCAGCATAATAAGCGTGTATTTATCTGTTAACAGGTTCTCCTGAGTCGCAGCACTATTGCATGGGTCGGCTGCTGGGGTGATCATACCACCCACTGTGCGTTTCCTTGGCAAAGCAGGTATGTCTATTGAGAAACTGCTTGTAGCAACATCTTTCAGGGGTTCTGTATCTTCCTTTAGAGGATTACTACGCATAAGCATGGCGTTGTGTGTTTCCATGTTATCCAATACGTTGACCTCACCACTAGTGTAACCTTTCTCTATATTGTCTGGGTGTGCAGAATTATTATCATGTATGCTTACATTGTCTGCGCGTACAGATATATTCTGTACTGCAACGGTGTTCTCTGTAGTGTATGTATTGGTGTACACGACCACACATACCAACAGTGCACCGATAACCCACTTCCACATGGGGATTTTTCGGATAGACAGATTTATACTCCCTATACTCCCTTTATCTTTGTCATTATCCATCCCAAATACACTACTTCTACCTCGTGAGTATACTTGCGGCATAGTGTATATTTTTGTTATTGTGCGTTTTAAATGGTTTGTAAGTATATATACGATACTTTTACGCTACTTCAATTTGCACGAGCAAGCGTTTTGTGTCCGTGCGGATCCTGACCACTATGTTTTCAACAAATTTTCTACTTTTAAATAACAATAGCAATTCCATCGCAGGTTGAATACATTTCAATCTAAATATTCACGCTCGTATATATATATGGAGAAGACACACTTTATGCATGATACAAGTATTTAAGCAGATACAAGCAGGCATGCACGTGTGTAATTGCGGCTATTTATGTATGTAAGTAGTTTTTGATATTGCTTTTTTGTTTATTTTGTTGGAAAAATATTCACCAGTGGAGTCAGTGGAGTGTGGACTGCGTACTTCCCGCACATCGGTACTGTACAGTCACGCTCGATAATTTTCAGATTTAATTTTCGAAGGCGATGTGATTGGTGGTTGTCGCCTCTGAATTGATATCTATGGCCGAGAGGCCCAAGAACAATGGCATTTGTTTTTTTATATATTTTTTTTATTTTATATTTTTTATATTTTAGCAGCCATAGAAATATATTCTTCCCGGCCCCCGCCGATTCACCTACGGACTACGGTGTCGGACCGGTGACACGGTGTGCTGACTGCTGAGCTAAATAACTTCAAAACGTTGGCCGTTTATAAATAATAATTGAACGTTTACAGTCACCTATTTAAGAAATTGTTTATATAACAAGCCCCACTAATTTTCTATGGGGTGCAGTTTCTAGGTGCCACAGTATGTCCTTGCGCCAAATCGCTACGTTAGTACCTGAAAGAACCAGCCACTGGTACGGTTGTGTGACACATTCAGATAGCCCATTTCGTTTCAAATAGGTCGAAAACCGAAGTGCAATCCCTCAATAAACGGTCAACCGTTTGTAAATCATAAAAGTATACGCTTATGGTCTTGTTTTATGCCTATTGCCTAATACTCAAAGAGTCTTGACTCATGACTTCTTATCTCTCTGACCGAGTGACCGTAGGGCGTAGTGACGTTACCTGCTGAGTCCTGACCGAGTAACCGCGTTGGCTCTTTAACGAGTTTAGCATGTTCATGTGCTGTCTTTGTAAAGATAACTATATCATCTAAATAGACTGATACGTTATACGACAGGTCCGCAAATAGTTTCATCATAACTTGTTGGAAGAAAGAAGGTAACATGTGTGAACTTAAACATACACCAGTCAGTTATTGCAATCTTCCTATTTTGTATAATTAAGTACATAATTATATCGGTGAAGTGCGGAATCATATCCTTTGCTTCACCTTCCGGAGGTTTAGGTATCTTTAACATTCGGGTCTAGCCCATTAGGCAGACCAGTGAGTGTTATACCTAAACTGAGAAGATCAGTCATCCCTATAATTAAATGCCTAATGGGCTAGACCCGAATGAAGATCAGTCAGATGATAATATGTTAAAGATACCTAAACCTCCGGAAGGTGAAGCAAAGGATATGATTCCGCACTTCACCGATATAATTATGTACTTAATTATACAAAATAGGAAGATTGCAAAAACTGACTGGTGTATGTTTAAGTTCTCTAATGGGTACGTTAGACTTGACTTAACAAACGTCGACTTCTCTAAGTTAAAGTGTCCTTCACATAACTACGTGAGTTGGAGACACAAAGACGTTGTCAAAACCCAAATCGAAGATTGGTTAAAACAGGGTCTAATTGAAATCAATTATGATGCAACCCCAGTTAACTTAGCTCTCTTAGCGGTCGATCAATACAAATCTGATGGAACGTTTAGTAAAACAAGAGTAGTACTAGACCTGTCACCAATCAACAAACTAATTCCGCAACATAGTTTTCCCTTACCTAAGATAAGCAAGATACTACGCAAAATGGAGGGTGCGACTATCTTTTCCAAGATAGACTTAAAAGCTGCATTCCATCAACTACAGATATATGAGCCTCATAGGAAGTACTTTTCCTTTACTTGGCAAGGTAAGAAGTACCAGTTTAAAGGTGCACCTGAAGGCTTACACATGTTACCTTCTTTCTTCCAACAAGTTATGATGAAACTATTTGCGGACCTGTCGTATAACGTATCAGTCTATTTAGATGATATAGTTTTCTTTACAAAGACAGCACATGAACATGCTAAACTCGTTAAAGAAGTCTGAAAGCGACTTAATCATGCTAAACTTAAGATTAACGAAGACAAGTGTTCTTTTGCTAAAGATACTATACACTTACTTGGCTACAAAGTATCTGCAGCAGGGGTAGAAATTGATCCTGGCAAGAAACAGTTTCTGTTGGATTTATCAAGATTTTGGAGATTGGCGGGAGGACCAAAATCTATAAGTAGTAGTTCGGAGATTATAAAATTTAGTTTATAATATCCGACATCTACTAATGTCTCAAATAGGTCCAAGTAGATGAGTCATACCAAATACTCAGGCTATTGGAGCCATCAAAGTGAATTTAGGACACTTTGGAAATATTGGAAAAAGAGCTTGTATTAAATTATTTAAAATACAAATAAAAAACCAATGTATTATCTCAATTGATCTTGATATTTTAGACTGACCGGAGGCCGTATTTCTACACACTTATCAAGAATTACCGACTTGCCATCATCAGACTGGCACTTCTGGTTGGCTGAGCGGAGGTCAAACTAGGTAACCATTAAGGGTCCCTAGAAACCTATGTTCGGTTGAGCCATCTCGCTACCGGAGTATTCAGATGTATATTTTGGAGTGTTTATTTAGGTCTCTTAATAGACCTACTCCAAATCTACTTTTTGGCCTTTTTCATAGTCCCTTTATTGGGTCGGGGCCAAAATATCTGATTTGTAAAATGGAAAAGGTACTTGTAAATAGAACCGTTAAAACCATTTAATACACGTGAGCTTTTTTAATAGTACTTTTTATAATTTACGATATATATATATATATATATATATATATATATATATATATATATATATATATATATATATATATATATATATATATATATATATATATATATATATATATATATATATATATATATATATATATATATATATATATATATATATATATATATATATATATATATATATATATATATATATATATATATATATATATATATATATATATATATATATATATGCATGTATTTAAGTGTATGAATGTAAGTATGTATGTATATATGTATGTCTTGTAATATATATATATATATATATATATATATATATATATAATCTATCGCAGAAGATGAGACTATAACCTCAACCTTTTTATGTGAATTACTGACTGTATCAGCTTAGTGCAATCTTGTCATCAACAACTTAGGAACAATTAGTTTTTTAATTCCAGTGTTGGCACTTTGAGCGCCAGTTTGATAAAACTATCGAAAAGCTGATGACCCTCGACTTGTGATTACCTGCTCTGTAGTGTACTGTGTAATCTAGATTTCATTCCCCAAAGCGTCTTCTTTTGAACGAATATCATATTCACATACAATCTACATTTTGACGGTTCCGGCCTTGTTTTTGATGACCTGCTGTGCAGTATGATGCACAATGACAGCGTGCGCGCATTTGCGAACGTACTTACTATCCCACCGTTACAACTCAGGTCGCTTGGGTACAAATAGGGTCCTTTGGTTCCTGGCTTGTCTTAGTCTTCGCTTACTCTTCTCTGTTCGCTCCATTGCCTGGGTCTGAGTATCGCCTCCAAGGTAACTAAGAATAGCTTCTCCCTCGACGAAGTTCTCTTTATAACTCTCACCTGTGCCAAGCTTCCACATAGTCCGTTTTTTAGGTACATTACCGTCAATGCTGCCATCACTACTGCTGGTAGTTGCCTATGAGTCTCTGTAGTGATCATACAAGGTGATATTGATCGCAGTAAACCAGAATTGTTTTCCAAGCATAAAACTACGGCCAAACAGCGGAGACTCAACAAGGTTTATCCCAGCATCAACCAAGGAGAGAATCTAAACTCAGAGTGGGACACAGAAATATTTTAGATAGAAGAGTGGGACACAGAAATATTTTAGATAGAATTATCTCTGAACCGAAATGCCGGGAGTATGGAATCATCAATATAGAATATCTCTGATGGGCATAAAGGCATCCCTAACTATCGGAGAAGTACAAAAAACCCTAAGAGCCTAAGGCCAAAGATTACAATGGAAGCCACAATCGTTGAAGACGTGGTGACGCTGCCTTTGAATTGGATCGTAGAATAAGTGAGAACATTTTTCACCTTTAAAAGAGGTGTTTTTTAATGGCTCAAGAATTACGAGTCCAAAGCATATAAAATCAGGGACTCGAATCAAATAAATCACAACTATTCGCTTTAAAAAAACAACTTAAAACACTTTAAAAAAGATACTTAATATCTGAATACAATAAAAACGCTTTTGATTTTGATTTTTGATTTTTGCGTACTGAGGTTAGCTCTGCTGCCACCGCATTGAGCGAGGAAATTAAGGCTCTAAAATTTAATCTACATAATGATTGGATTTTTGAAGATCCGTTACTAAGTAAATATAAACATACGCACGAAGAAGTAAAAAAACTAAAAAGCCTTTTGGGTCCTGGCACTTGGCACCAGCCGCCATGCCCTTGCCCTACTAAGTATGTGACTATGTATCTTTGGCCTTAGTGCTCTGGACCCTGGGCCCCTGGGCCCCTGGGCCCCTGGCAGGCTGGCCCCTGGCCCTGGGCCTCCTACTCTGTGTATGTGGCGTAGAGAGCATTCCTCGCATTCAGATTCAGATTTCTTAGACCGTATGTCAAATGTCAATTACCCAATAATAGAAACTTCAGAAGTTCAGAGGCAGCACTGCAGCAGTGAGCGACTGGAGGTTGGGCGGTTGAGGCGGTTGAGCCTTTATTGAACTTTGAGAGGTTGTTGACTCTTGTTGGGAACTTGGAAGATGGGAGTTTGACCGCCCTCAGTGGGGGCCCCAGTGCCCCCACTGAGGGGGGAGGTGTTTTTATTTGTTTACAAAAAAATATCAAAGAAGAAAAACGGCTTTTTACAAATATGTACAGAATCTTTAATTTTGACTTTTTATGTTTTGACAATTGAGTATTCTGTATTCATGGACTCATGGAGTGAACCAATTTATTGTATGTAGAACCTAAGGTATGCAAACTACGAAAAAAAAAAAAAGGTATTTTTACTGAGAGCTCGAGTTTAAGGTTATAATAAAAACATCCATGGATGTGTATTTTAAAAAATAAAAATAGAGTTTACTCATTGTTGATAGAAAAAAAACACCAATTGTATTCATAAAAAAATCAAACTTTGACTCTCCGATTTGGAAGCCACAATCGTTGAAGACGTGGTGACACTGCCTTTGGATTGGATCGTAGAATAAGTGAGAACCTTTTTCACCTAAAGAGGTGTTTCTAATGGCTCAAGAATTACGAGTCCAAAGCACATAAAAGCAGGGACTCGAATCAAATAAATCACAACTATTCACTTAAAACTTTAAAAAACACTTTTTTTAAAGAGACTTCAATATCTGAGAACAATAGTAAGATCATAACGGGTCTACAGCCGAAGCATTTTAGGGTCGCTCTCTCCACGTGCGACTCCTCCGGTTGGGCCATCGCAGCACCGATCCCCAACTAGACTAGAGTCTGTGTCAAGATAGCGGCTCTGTTTTTCGGCACATTATTAAATGCATCGTACCAATGACGACACTGGAAGGACAGAATACCTAGTTCGTTGACGAGAGGGCGAAAAGGTTCGACTATGTCAACGATATCGTCGCGTACCACTAAGATTCCCAGACCCATGCTTTTTTTTTTTTACAAAAAAATATAGAAAATTCATTTAGGTGTTAAAAAAAAAGCTTATATTTATCCATTTTACTGATTTTAGTATCCAGATTGAACTTGTTAAATAGTCACTGAGAAAGGAGCTTAAAGTTTGCCTATTTTAGTACTGGCCAGTGTGTATTGAGCTTGGTGTATCCCGGTATACTCACGATATTCAAAATATTAACGGACTGGCGTCTGAAGAACATGAATTTCAAAATTTTCAGTAATAATTAGTATATATATATATATATATATATATATATATATATATATATATATGATACGTTTGTTTGGTCATTGTCTTCAGTATGTACAGTAAATTTAACGATATGTTTTATATTTATGTGTAGATACGTTTTTGAAATTTGTATTCCATCTGAATGAACGCTTCTGTTTTCTGACAAGGCCACAAGAATCCTGAGAGTGGTGAATGAATGTGAGTAGTGTAGACCAAGTATTTGTGTGTAATTGGGTGGACATGTGGTCTGTGGATTATGTATCGTAATTTGTGAGGATCACCAAGTACCTTGAAAGGATGGCCAGGGCTTATTTTTGTGCATTAGGGACGGACTTGTACAGTTGCACTGCATGTATGCACCCATTAATGTCTCTAACAAACAATCGCTGCGTCACAAGTGAAATTCATGACCCACGTATCCCTTTACAAAAAAAAAAATGATACGTATTTAGCCACGAAGTACTCTATGATATTCATGTTTCCCACACAGAATTCAGTACAGATTGCGAGTTGACGTTGCAACAGTGTGTGCGGACGATATACGTCCAAATAGAACTCACTAAGTTGCAATTTTGAATTTTAGATAAAGTTTATATTTTAAAGCGAAGTCGGATTTATAAGTCGACATTCCGGTACGGAGCCCCTGACGAACTTCCAAAACAATTCTTCGGCCTACACATAAACGAAATGAAATTACTAATTTTTTGTAGGGTTTAGGGTTTTATGAAAAGTAACATGTATGTACCGAAATCGAGCGCACGTGATGAAAGAAAAGACTTAGTAGGATCAATAAACTAGCAACGTGTTTAGATGATGGGAGAAATTGAGGCACACTATGAAATATCAACATGGGTAGAACACCGGAGTAGTATATACGCCACGAAAAACTTATGGGCGTTTACTGAAGACAAGACAACCGAGGTGAGTGTGGCGCGAGTAGGGCCGAGAGCTACACAAAGTATTCCCGGCATACTATTGGGAGCAACTATATATATATATATATATATACATAAATCCATGCATATATACATACAAACATACATACATACATACATATACATACACACACACACACACATATATATATATATATATACATATACATATACATATACACACACACACATATATATATATATATACGTATATACTGTGACGGATGATAGCTGAAAGCAATGGACAAGACAACAGTTTTATATTGCGAACTCAAAGCATCATGAGCGGATCACTTCTTGATACACGCACTCAATACGGTACAAAGAGGACTCGTACATGCAAATATCAAACCTATAGAAAAAAAAAGAGCGTAAATCCGGGAAAAAGCACTTGAAAAATTAAAAAAGTATGAAAATGATTCCATGAATAGAATACACACATATAGTTTAAAAGCACCACAAAGGTGTCTACATTTCGGTACAATAAAAAATGCATAAAAACGACGCAAAATATAATGTATCTTGAGCACCCGATATACAGCGGAATTGTTAGTCACTCAGATAAGAAAATTATGTGTGTTGTAGAGACAATAATTTACCCCAAATTGAAATAAATAATATTATCTCTATATGTGCCACCAAGATACCAGATGAAATCCGAGAAGAAAAGCTGGAAACAGGCTAATCCGAACAAGTAAGGAAATACTCAATACACAATAGCCAGCAAATAAACACGGTAATAAATTCGATAGACAAGATATCGGACGTGAAAAAAGACGATAGATTGGGTTATATACACGAGCATGGCTTTAAAATGGGGGATTCGAATTAACCAAGATAGTACTCATTGAATATACGTGACGATATTGCAAAGAGTAATTTTGAAATGTGCACTGTAAAATGACCGGAAATATGCACAAGACGGCACAGTCTAGAGGAGCATAGCAAGGGAGACGCTGACGCACTTACAATCCACCAGCTGTGAATGCCCAAAATGAGATGACACACAGAGTGACTGATGGTTATGTATTAAGAAGTTGAACAGATACAAGTATGTCGACAAGAATTGAGCATAAATAAGCAAGATGTTTACGTTTTACAAAGACACGACGATGAGATTGATTAAAATTACAAAGCATACCTTACTAAGGACCAAGTCTAAGTCCATCTTGCCTGACAGTGCATTCATGTGCATAAGAATTTCACCGTAGTCCATACTCTCCATGTTCTTGCTCTCTATGTCGAATACGGCCAGTGCCAGAAACAATACGTACGGATTGTTACCTGTATACACGGGGAAAAGCATGAGAAAAAACAAGTTTTAAACACAGTAAAAGAGATGATGTAGTGTATGTATAGTCACATACTCGTCAATAGCAACACATTGACCACGCCGAGTTGTAGTTTTAAAAGTACATACGAACGATAAAATCCCTAAAGACAAAACAAGAATCCATACGAAGTCAGTTGGCCAAGGTGCTCGAAAAGCACTAATATCTTTGAGAGCCCGATGCACAAATAAATGACGAAAGCTTACCGAGATTGATGCGGTTGTCTTGGTATTCTTTCATGGGCATGCTCCAGGTTGTTTCAAATACTTTTAAGGCTGCATAGCAAAAAGATGAAACATCCGCTGAGAATTGACACGCTGGTCTCAGTGTAAATGAATACAAATAATGCGGAAGCTTTTATAAGATCGCATAAAATCAGACAAACCATAAGAATACACTGATCAGTTTGACTGATCCAACATAACTAGCAAGCTCGTAAAGACATATACGGACAACCCTTTACCCAACTCATGCATTTATCGATGTATAAGTGTACGTATATAAACATAAGTGACGCGTGTATAGAGAGTATAAATAAAAAAGAAGGGTACTCATCCATCACAGCAAACTGACAGTAGAGCCAAACATACATTCTTCAAACGGGAACTGTCGCTTCATATTCAGCAGAATCCAAGAATACGCAAAGATCACGTCCGTGCACTCGTGAGAGGCCAAATGCACGTAGAGTTTAGGCGAGTGGTCACCAACTAGCTGCATGAGCATCTGGAACTGACGATTCATCACAGTCTTGTCCTCTGGCAGGAAGAAATCGCCCATGAATTGCATCAACTGGGTTGTGCAGTTGGATGCAGGGTAGGTAGGCGCAGGATAGGTAGGTGCAGGATAGGTAAGTGCAGGCATATATATGAGAAAGGTGTGGAACCAACACAGCCTCGTGGCGAATGAAATTGGCAAACAAGGTGTATGTATGGATGGAGAGAACATTTTTGTTTGTGTCACGTCAGGTGTGTACAAAGAACTACCACCCCCCCTGGCGATGTGGTGCCCATGAAGAGTATTTACTGGTGGTAGTGTATTGGAGTATGGAGTTGCGGTGGAACGCTTTGTACGGACCCTGAAGCAGCGAATGGCGCACCTACGGATTAATGCACTGTCACATACAAGGCGCACAAGCTGAAATATGCGTGTCAGAGTGATGTAATACTTGTCTCATTGAGCCGTTTGCATGTGCGCGATCAGCATATATAATGGCGGTCGAACGGGTACAGGCTTGTTGCCAACAAATCGACTTGATAGGACCACACAAAGGTACAGTTGAGTTGAGTTGTAAAATAATAAGGTTGTTTGAAACAGCATATTCAATGCACTAACACCAACATATGGCACAATAGTACACAGACCAGCACAGGTGTTTTGGCGGATTCCTGAATCACTCTAAGCAAGGGTGTAGGAATGCTCATGACTACAGAACTTTGCCGCAACTTTGGGAGACAGCGAGACTTTATCTTGAGTACAAGAATCCGTGCAGAAGCGTAGTGGCTCACTAACGAAGTCTTTATAAAAATCGCAAACTTCTGTCGATTTGAAACACGCACATACCTTGACATAACACCAAAAGGCATCACTCTCCTCGCCCTGTTGTATGTACAACATCGCAGAGGCGTATTCGTTCATTCCTAAATATGATATCGTAACAGTATTAAACAAGAATTAGCATATGGTACCCGGACTATTAGTTCCAGACTGCCGAAGGTACTGACGAAAGTACGCGTTAAGTAGTGAACAAGGCAACCGCAACAATCGAAAGTGACAGGTGCTGACTATCACGCCAAACGTCTGTTTGTATATTACAGTCATCACCGATAGAACTGCTTGTCAGGTACAATGTAGACTACGGAATAAATGCATTCTGTCCATCGTAGGATAAGAAGTGCTATTACATACACAAAGAAATCGATTAGGTAACATATGGGGACAAGGACCACAACAAGCGTGAGCGTGCACATACAATTAAATAACCTTAAGCACGATCGTGTATAGATATGTAAACTCAAACCATAAACAAACACCTCAAACACCAACAAATACAAACCCTCTCCGAGTGGCACCCACACTCACCGAGAAGAAGGAATCTCAGTGCGCATTATGAATAACAGCTGTGCGTGTACGCACTATAGAAATATACACATTATTGGCGATATGACTCATATACACATGTATTTAAATAACGTATAAAAGTGAACTAGACAATAAAAGCCAATGTGTCTATATAACGTAATACCTCTGTGTACCTGATTACTCTCAATAAATATAGCCGGAAGACATACACTTCACACGCGACACATGCATATATTCAGATATATAATATTCTAGATCGAACCTACGTACATTGCACCCATAAGCCACACATATATGCAGATGTGGTGCACTGGGCGGACCTATTAATCAATTCCCAATGGAAACTGTGCATGCCAAGTGGCCAACACAACGATAGAAAAATATGACTATATACATGTGGCATATGTTGCTGTACCCGATTAGTGTATGTCGTCTGCTACGGACTCTGACACACACACCATAGTGCTTTGTAGATATGTATAAGTACACACGCGATATATTGTCGTCGTGAAGGACCTATTCACCTACAAGAGAGTGGACTCCAAGAGGAAGGTTTACATTAAAGTACCTTGAATATACGGCAACTTCGGGTTGAATATCACACTGTATACACCGAGAATGTTCCGCAGTTTCTGCAGATTGATGGGCAGCGGTTCGTCCGAGTCCAATGTTTCGTTTGGATCACCTGTGATTTGGGAACATACACCATCGTTAACTTTATACTCGTTCTGCCACAGACAACTTCAGAATTTCAAGCAGAGACGATGATTTAAAAAGCCTATGGTTGGAGTTCGTACACAGCGCGACATGTGTGGAATACGGTCTTTTGTGTGGGTGTGAGATGTGATATTGGGAAAAGCTGATAGCTTGCAAGTTCAGACTCTGCCATACATAGAAAGTCAATATGTGAGGAGATCGCACTGTCATATAGAACGATTTGCATACATGTAGAAGCAAAGAGCTTGCAGGCCAAAAACAATGTAGTTACTATGTACATGTCATTCTGTGTCCACCAGTGACGCCGAGAGTGTAAACATATCGTCTCTGAACACGACGGCTTTCTAGTATATTGATGCGCTCACGCAGACGCTACTTCACGCTGTCTACTGACAGTGGTGTATATGTATGTAGACGGAATGAAGGCATTGTGAGGGCTTGTGTCCTTCAAGCGTCACCTGGGAGAATGTGAACAGTACGGTCCTCGCAACGGAAATATACCCCATCTCCCAAACCTAATACCAATCCAAACGAACAGTACAACTAGGATACTATAGTACGAACATGAGCCGCATCAACGTACCATAGAAGGGTAACTCCCTGTCGGTTCTGATAACGTCTTTGTCTATTTGTTCCATGGACTCCGCTTCTTCGGGGGTGAGCTCCATTGCATTCAGTAGGTCCTATTTAAAATAATAATGATATGAATACAACCAGATTAAATTCCAATTGCACGCCAAACGCTTTATAGCAACTACACACTACAACACGTAAAAGCAGTATACACAACAAAAAAAGAGTGTTACATATATCACTAACTCAAACAGTATTTGCGAATGGGTTAAAACCAAATTTATCACTCACAGCAAAATCTTGCGAGTTTTAGCTGACTAACAGGGAAGAACATGTAATCTCACAGTGGTCCATGGTACGGTGAAAGAATTTACAGACAAAACACAAACACAAACATAGGCATCGGATACTATGAACCTCATTCCAAGCAATACACAAAGGCACCAAAGGTGTAATCCAAGCAGCTGGCGGTTCGCATAGATAGATGGCAAAGAGCGGCAAACCCAAAGCCCTATTATCCTACGGTCTACTAGTGCAGTCGACACATCTCAAAGTGTGTAAATCGCTGTAGCAGGCGCATGATTGTAATCGCAAACAGATAATCCTACACCGGCAAGGGCAACAGACACATGTATGAACAGATCAAGGCGAACCAATTGACACAAAAGCGAATATCGCCCAACATTGACCGATTCCTCAGAATCCCGAGTTTCTTTTGTTCACAACTGATCTTTTACTTTACCACCACTCTCTCCGCGAAACTCTATTGCGAGGCACGGTGATGCAACAGTCTCGTATTATTGCGTGACCTTTTACCGCCTCTGGGTAGTACATTAACAAGCCACACTGATAGCGATACAATTGCTCATATAGTGTGCGGGTTCAGGGTTCTGCTTAGGGTGCGCCAGCACATACCAATAGCTCGTAGTACTGTCTCCTGTTCTTCCTCGACTCGTTTTCTCTGTCCTCGTATGTCGAACTCCACCGGTAAACGCCTAGTAGGAATTCCCACATACTACGCCTCACAATGTCATTGGCACACCCGCCCGTGAATACTCGACTCCTGGACGTACCATACGGTATGAGAAGCAAAAGTGCACTGCATCAGGACGACAATATTAAAAACACACGCACGGAAATTACTACTTATAGGCAGCTAGATACAACACAAGATTCTTGATCATATATTACAGTGTGAGATTGAAAATCTATTGAAAGCACCAAAACAATGCAACAAAGGCATCAGTACGACATAATATTGGCAGCCATGTAAGGATTTCAGACGCAAATTATGTTATTGACAAATGAGTGTTTTACGTCAGGAATGAAGCAAAATTCCAACACTGAGAACATTGTAGAACTCGACTCAATAATGGCATGCTATAGTAGTCACAACATGCGGACGATGGAAACGTGGTAATGCATAGAATTATACAAAAACCCCTAATACATACACATATAGCGATATTAAGATTTATAGAAATGACCGGCCTCGTAGCATATCACCATTACTTTACTGAGCGATCGCCATAAGTTAAACACATAAGCACGTTTGGATACGTGCCCATACTACAATGAGTACATGTACTTGGGTGTTCAGCTCAGATGAATACACGCTTGGTGGCTCAATAGCCATACCCACCTGACGAACTCGGGAGATATAATTTGGCCCTCTGCATTGAAGCACTCGTACCATTCCTACACAAGCGTTGAATTTGTTATCAGAGAATTAGTGTTGATAGTATTTTTTACTTGAATTCTCAAGTTTGCGTAATTATACACATACAAGCACAGTGATTTGTGATGTTGCTGACAGTTGCCAGTGTGGAAGTACATACTGGTCATATGCGGAAGTGACACTCAGTCATTTGCAATGCAATCCTTATTATTTGTGCCGCACTTTGCAACACATACGAATGGACATATCCAAATCCTTCACAGATCACAGAGCAGAATCTGACCAATTCCATATAAATATATGTACTGAGGATACGTGCCGCTGAACTACGAAAACTCTACAGTTAAAAGCTTAGTAAAAGGTGTTACTAGCCAACTAGCAAAACTGCCATACTCAGCCGAGGCTGTTCATGTGAGATATACAGTTCACGGGCAGAGAACGATGCGAATGAATACAATTGTATTCTTCAATAAAAGAAAATTTGTCAACCTGCACAGGAAGAGACCTGTGCTCACAAACAAGCATATATTAATATACGTATACATCGTAGCATGCACATGCATATATAGGAAAGCAACCCATGACTGAATAGGTATTTGCCAGCGCACATGACAGAGGATTCAAATTCACATAATGTTTCGGTGCATCTAACATCCCGCAGATAATACATATATGCGATCAGATCGTACCCCATCAAAGCTTCATACACCCTCCTGTGAATACGCGGGCACAAAGGCATAGTACCACACACGCAGCACTGAGCACACCTCTTCATTAATTGTATCTTTTCTCGCTACCAGAGGCACATCCGCAGTCGTCAAAGACGGTGTCGACGCCAAAACGTTCTTTTGTTGTGCTGTGTGCGCGGGTGTGTATATACAATTTGTTAGTATCGAAATAAATATACCAGGGTTTACATTCATGTACTTGTAACGGACTGCTCGTTCCCATACAATCGATTTGAGAACAAAAGAATGTTTATCAGATGCAAAAATAGAACCAGATACATACATAACTATACATTTGTGTATATACATACATATACATACACACACACATATATATATATATATATATATATATAAACATAAAAAAATAAACCAATTTAGATGTACCTCAAGCGTCTGAGCAGTGCGACTCTCAGTCGATAATAGCACCACTTTCTTACAATAAATCAGCATACCAAGATACGAGTCATCATTTTCAGAAGCTGCCGGGGTGTTTTTTTTCACAACATTCGCTCTGCTTGCAATATAGTTGTCCGTCGTACTTCGCGCGTATGTAACTGCTGTAGATGCCACGGAACCAGCCATCTTCAGCGCGGTTCTGCCTGTTATTGCGTACGTACAAACACATATGCACAACGTGTCAGTCGAATCCGAGCGTGATAATACAGCCTTGATGTTAGTTTATAGAGCTATATAGAATGTACTCAGACACATTTTTTGTGAACGTATATCCATTTGTATACTATATATATATACACACAATATATATATACATATACATATACATACGCACACAACACATACACACATGTATATGTATCATATAATATATATATATATATATATATATATATACATATATATATATATATATATATATATATATATATATATTATATATATATATATATATATATATATATATATAAATGATATTTGTATGTGCATGCATACATACACAACACATCACACACATCAACATAACATTATATATAATATATATTATATTACATTATATATTATTACATATTATATATACATATATTATATATATATACATGTTATGTATATAATTATATATATATAATATATATATATATATATATATATATAGCAATATATTATATATATATTATATATATATATATATACATATATTATATACATATTATTATATATTATATGTATTATACATATGTATATATCATATATATATATATAATATTTGTATGTGTATATATAAACAAAACATTAACACGCAACATCACCATCACAACATAATATTACAGCATATATATATGATTGTATATATATATATATATATATATATATATATATATATATATACATATACATATACATACATCATTATTATATATATATATATATATATATATATATATATATATATGAGTTTGTGTGTGTTTGTATGTGTACATATCATTCGTATCACATTCAAAACGCGCAAAAAAAAACGAGTGTACATGCACTGAACAGCCTCCTTTATGCGCGTATGTGTGTATACACATGGGCCATATGGCGGTACATATGAGCACATACATAAGTAGTAGCAGGGTCATCCTCCTTCATTCGGGCATCTATGGGTATGAGGTATAAAAAAGTAGAAATGACTAAATATTCGACACATACCATAATAAGTACCAACACCGGCTAATGTGGCTACCACTGGGCTTCTAGGGGCAGGCGCAGGTACAGCTTGAGTTGGTAGACTGGCGTTAGTGCCATCAGCTGCCGATTCCGAATGAATATTTGTCCAACTATTTAAATCGTTGTCATATACATCCCTGTTGAGAACATTGCTGTTTGTATCCCCCGCTATATTTATATCCCCCATCTGAACTGTTACGTCCGATGTCGAACTCTTTGAGGCTGGCGGATCCGTCCTCGGTCTTCCGGGAGGTCGTTCTTCGGCGTTACTTGTACTATCGTTGCTGATGGTCTGTCTGTTGATATGTGCGCCAGTGTTCGTATTTTCGATTGTGCTTGCGTTTGTATCAGTAGACAGCACTGTGTGCTCAACGTCTTTTTTCATACCGGGATTCTCTGAAACATTGTTTGCATTCATCTTTTTGAAGATATTATTGCTGTTTATGTCGCTCTGCACAGCACTGTTAGCAACTAAGACAGCGCAACACAGTGATATTATATATTATATTTGTATGTAAACGAACTCTTACTACAGTGGTCAGTAGACTGCATATTTATATATTTATGATATTCTTTATATATTATTTTGTTACACCACACAGTATTTTTACTGATACTCAGCACAACACTATGAGTCATAGTATAGACATGTTCTACTAATCTGATTGGGTTTAAGATCGCTCTCGGGGTTCCACAATCCACATAGATTATGACTCATCGGTTTGTGAAAAGTCTGACTACAGTCGTGCCTTGCGGAGTATAGTAGGAAGTTTTCAAGTTAGCACTAGTAGTAGTAGTAGTAGTAGGAGTGTAGAGTACTGTAGAGGACAGTCGGAACTAGGCACTCGTACATGAAATTAAACCATTATTCTGTGTTCTGCGACTCGAATTTCGCATGTTTGTTAGAGGAATTAAAAACGTTCCATTTATCACATAACTTGTTGGCGGCCGCAGACGCAGTGTATGCCACTTGCCTTTGTACCAATCTGTTTACTAAGCACAATACATACTAATTTTCAACACAAGCAGAACAAAACAATGTAATACCTGTACCAATCCATAAATGTATGGTACCTGAATTTAGACAAACAGGCTTACAGCTATGATCTGAAACACATGGAGGCAAACAAATAGCGAAATGTAGCAGATCTTATTATATATCTGATAAACATTGCTAACAGTACAAGACGAGACTGTTATTTGTTTACGGGGTTTCGACAATGCTGGTGGTCTGCGACAGATATGAAAACTTCTCCTCGACTTGAACCCAAGCCATCGCAGAGCCAAGCCATCGCATGCATGTGCAAACCTCCATTTCATATTTGCTCGCTATACTATCTATAAAAAGAAGAAAGCAATTTTGTTTCGATACCGGTCACATTATTCAACGATTCGAATTTCTACTGACCGTCGTACAAACTTGAAGATATATCCTTATTCTGTGGTGGTAATTCTAGTGCCTGTATACCCTTTTTAGTACATTTCTCGTTAGCATACTATTTGAGATGAATGAAATATACCACTGCTGTTCGCCAAGTATGTTGAATGCAAGTGAAGACGGTAAATACGATCACTTCGCCCTCTTATTATGGTTTTTGACAATACCACAGTCAATCGCGCCTACATGTGCTTCACAGTTTCTAATCTGACGAATAAATTTGATCATCGCCAGTGCCAAAAGCAAACGATCTTACCACCTTATGTACCCTCTGAGTTCTATGTCTCTTTCTTCTTCGACCACTGAAGGAGAATCTTCGATTATCATTGTCAGTCATTTTGGCTATACATGTCTCTTGGTCTGTCTTTTTTGTTTTTGGGTAAAGACCCACTTTGTATAATATAGAAAGGAAATCTCTAGAGTATGCTGTGGACCGGCGTGCGGCGTGCCGACATAGCTGATAAGAAGACTATATTTTGGTTTGCTATTGTCGCAAAAAAAAAAGAGGCGGACAGACAGTTCATGTTTTGCAATTTATTGTTGTATTGATTTTTGTTTTGTTTAAAAAAAACAAAAAAACAAAACGAACGTTTATTTATTTTCATCTGTTTGACGTACGAAAACGAAGTATTTATATATTATGAAAATGCGTAAATATATATGACGCTATTTATTACAATTATTGAAAAATAAAGTACTTTTAAAATCTGTAAATAAATAAATATCGCCTATCTATTTATCGGACATATTTACTAATTTAGCCTTCAAATTGTGAAATTGAACCGGACTTCATTTAGTTTTGTTTAGTTTTAAAAAACAATAGAAAAAAACATTTTTTATAGCGATAGGTAGATCAAACCAGCTCTTCCAGCTCTTCCAAATCCAATTATTTCTATAAAAAGAAAAGTAAAAATATAAAACACCGCTGACGTCAGTGGGGAACTAAAAACTCTGAAATGAGGGGGATATGATAATTTTATTTTTGGGTTTTTGTACCCTTATTTGTTTTGCGAAAGCGCACTGCAACTTTAATTTTGGTTCACGTTTGGGTCCAAATTTACAATTTCTTTTTGTTGTTGTTGGGGGGAAAAAGCCCAATAACCATATCTCTTCTACTGCTGGTATCACATCGTGTTTCTTGTATAGGGCCTATCTATATTCATGTACAGAGTCTCAAATGGGCATAAAAAGCTTCACTTTATTCCTTATTTGGAATAAATAAAGTTCTGAGGGACCTAATAGCTAAAGCTCTTAAGTGATAAAAGTCGATATTTTTGCCTCGTTGGAGCGTGGTCACGTGGACTCTTGTGTGAAGTTGTGGGACGCCGGTGTGACGAAATCAATTTTGAAAATAAGTCGCAGTCTCACGGATGCTACAGCTTACGGATACTGGCAACGCTTGTGCGAGCTTGTGAAGTCCTATGGAGCTTGGTGTAGGAGAATATCTGGCTTAGGGCCCTTTAAGCTACGAGATCATTCTGTAGACGCTGTATAGTTTTAGTTTATAAAGTAGATTCTGATTGATACCTGAGAAGGAATTTGAGAACCGAATCTCGTACCCGGACTTAACCGTAGTTGAGGACAGTACTGTTTCGTCTACGCTTCAGAGATCAAACCAGAAGATGGTACTTACTGTTGCATACCGCATATCTCCACTTACAACCTTTAAACGCTCTTCTAAAAGCAATTATCAAAATATTGGCAGATTGCTGCGTATGCTACAATTTGCTCGGCATATAATAGGCCACAACATATTTACTTGTTCATAGCTGAAAGAGAGAATCATGATCTCACTCGCATTTAGATAGCTGAGACAGCGAGAAAAGTGAAGTCATACAAACTAAAAAAAAACACGATGCGAATTTGCACACAATGTACTGTAGCACTGCACCACTGCGAGCATAATTGATAGACCATTATACTTCAGTGCCTATTGAAGTGAGCCGGTACATGTAAATT
The DNA here is from genome assembly GCA_001586965.3 of Sphaeroforma sirkka. Taxonomy (NCBI): domain Eukaryota; class Ichthyosporea; order Ichthyophonida; genus Sphaeroforma; species Sphaeroforma sirkka. The sequence continues at coordinate 89,838 of LUCW03000266.1, forward strand.
GGACAGTCTACGAGTCACACTGTCATACACATTTATATATAAATAGCCAGACAGTCCCAGACTGTCGGCATTGATTAATCTTTTAAAAAAAAAACAGAAAATGAGAATTACCATTTTTGGGTTTATATTCTAAAAAAAAAGACTTGTGTCACGAGACAAGCGAGGGGAAGGACAGATCATAGCCTCCTAAAATCACCAGTAAAAAACTAAAAGACGAATGATTTATATACAAAGAAAATTTGGAAAACTCTGATTGGATTCTAGCGACCGATCGATTACACTCCTGGTTGTTCATTTTACGCCCGCCAGCCTAAGGATGTGCCGGTGTAGAAATACGGCCTCCGGTCAGTCTAAAATATCAAGATCAATTGAGATAATACATTGGTTTTTTTATTTGTATTTTAAATAATTTAGTACAAGCTCTTCTTCCAATATTTCCAAAGTGTTCTAAATTCACTTTGATGGCTCCAATAGCCTGAGTATTTGGTATGACTCATCTACTTGGACCTATTTGAGACATTAGTAGATGTAGGATATTATAAACTAAATTTTATAATCTCCGAACTACTACTTACAGATTTTGGTCCTCCCGCCAATCTCCAAAATCCAATAAAGTTTTTTTTTTTTTTTTTTTTCTTCAGATGGAACTTTATTTATATCAGCTAATGTATTAACGTGACTTACGTTATTATGTCTATTTACAAATTAGGCAAGTGGTCATGAACACTTAGTACTTCTAGTGAAAATTATTCAATAAAAAGAACAGCAAGAGGTACGCCCTGTGTGATCGAGAATATTTAGGCTCTTAACAAGAGGCAGTCCCCATCATTCTTACACAAGCTACCACTGCTAAATCCTAACTGACTAAACTGTATTTTAGTTTAATATAGGTTGAAACCTAGTAATTTCCATCGAAGTTTACATATTTTTCAGTTATTTAGTAGTTACAGTAGTGTACTGCTTCTAGACTGTCTAACATCGATTTACTAGCCAGCAAATACTATGGCTAAGGGTACTTCTAAAGGCAAGGGAGCCGCTAGCTCTAAGCCTGCTAAGCCTGCCGAGGTCCCTGAGGTCCCTGTGGAAACACCTAGCCTGTCTGGAGTTGAGCCTGCCGATGAAACTGTTGGGGAAGCCAATTCTGAGGTTGGTACAGAGGATAATTCTGAGGATGACTCGTCGGATCCTAAAGCCTTGGAAGAAGAGGTATCTACTACCGCGGAAAGGCTCGCCAGCGTCCGTGTATCACCTAGGAGTGAAGCTCAGGACCCCAGCTTGCCTCCTGACCACGTGCCGTCAAATATTGGGGATAAACGTCGAAAGGCTGGGAAATTCGTGGATACGAATGTCGGGGACATTATAACTCCACATCTAAAGGACACTCCAGCACAAATCCGGAGTGAAAAGGAAGTATTGGACCTGTCCGAAAATTTCGGTTTCGCCATCGATGGAGAAGCCATTCCATTCAGCTCAAATCTTGGGGCCGAAGCTGAGGACGCCATAACTCGACAACGAGTGGTTGGATCCTCTCAATCTCGACGCCAATTGAACCGTACTGAAGCGCTCTTGAAGGAGCTAGCGGCAGCAGCAGTTGTGGACCCCTCTATCGTGTCCCACTTGGCTGATATTCTTCCTATACCGAAGAAGAAGAAAAAAAATTCGGGCCCGGTTTCGAACCCGAGACCTACTGGTTTACCAGCCAGTATGTTTATTACTAAGCCAGTTACCACTGGCGAGAGAGAAAATATTTCAAAAGTTAATCTCTATAGCTCTGATGCTACCATTGACCATCCTCTTGACAAACCTAACCCTGTCAAAGGATATAGTCGTATGGAACTCGATGAGGCTTACCATCCTCGTAATATCGACCCTCATTTGCCAACTAACCCTGGTAATTGTAGAAATACGGCCTCCGGTCAGTCTAAAATATCAAGATCAATTGAGATAATACATTGGTTTTTATTTGTATTTTAAATAATTTAGTACAAGCTCTTCTTCCAATATTTCCAAAGTGTTCTAAATTCACTTTGATGGCTCCAATAGCCTGAGTATTTGGTATGACTCATCTACTTGGACCTATTTGAGACATTAGTAGATGTAGGATATTATAAACTAAATTTTATAATCTCCGAACTACTACTTACAGATTTTGGTCTTCCCGCCAATCTCCAAAATCCAATAAGTCTTTTTCTTTTTTTAACTTTTCTTCAGATGGAACTTTATTTATATCAGCTAATGTATTAACGTGACTTACGTTATTATGTCTATTTACAAATTAGGCAAGTGGTCATGAACACTTAGTACTTCTAGTGAAAATTATTCAATAAAGAACAGCAAGAGGTACGCCCTGTGTGATCGAGAATATTTAGGCTCTTAACAAGAGGCAGTCCCCATCATTCTTACACAAGCTACCACTGCTAAATCCTAACTGACTAAACTGTATTTTAGTTTAATATAGGTTGAAACCTAGTAATTTCCATCGAAGTTTACATATTTTTCAGTTATTTAGTAGTTACAGTAGTGTACTGCTTCTAGACTGTCTAACATCGATTTACTAGCCAGCAAATACTATGGCTAAGGGTACTTCTAAAGGCAAGGGAGCCGCTAGCTCTAAGCCTGCTAAGCCTGCCGAGGTCCTTGAGGTCCCTGTGGAAACACCTAGCCTGTCTGGAGTTGAGCCTGCCGATGAAACTGTTGGGGAAGCCAATTCTGAGGTTGGTACAGAGGATAATTCTGAGGATGACTCGTCGGATCCTAAAGCCTTGGAAGAAGAGGTATCTACTACCGCGGAAAGGCTCGCCAGCGTCCGTGTATCACCTAGGAGTGAAGCTCAGGACCCCAGCTTGCCTCCTGACCACGTGCCGTCAAATATTGGGGATAAACGTCGAAAGGCTGGGAAATTCGTGGATACGAATGTCGGGGACATTATAACTCCACATCTAAAGGACACTCCAGCACAAATCCGGAGTGAAAAGGAAGTATTGGACCTGTCCGAAAATTTCGGTTTCGCCATCGATGGAGAAGCCATTCCATTCAGCTCAAATCTTGGGGCCGAAGCTGAGGACGCCATAACTCGACAACGAGTGGTTGGATCCTCTCAATCTCGACGCCAATTGAACCGTACTGAAGCGCTCTTGAAGGAGCTAGCGGCAGCAGCAGTTGTGGACCCCTCTATCGTGTCCCACTTGGCTGATATTCTTCCTATACCGAAGAAGAAAAAAAATTCGGGCCCGGTTTCGAACCCGAGACCTACTGGTTTACCAGCCAGTATGTTTACTACTAAGCCAGTTACCACTGGCGAGAGAGAAAATATTTCAAAAGTTAATCTCTATAGCTCTGATGCTACCATTGACCATCCTCTTGACAAACCTAACCCTGTCAAAGGATATAGTCGTATGGAACTCGATGAGGCTTACCATCCTCGTAATATCGACCCTCATTTGCCAACTAACCCTGGTAATTGTAGAAATACGGCCTCCGGTCAGTCTAAAATATCAAGATCAATTGAGATAATACATTGGTTTTTATTTGTATTTTAAATAATTTAGTACAAGCTCTTCTTCCAATATTTCCAAAGTGTTCTAAATTCACTTTGATGGCTCCAATAGCCTGAGTATTTGGTATGACTCATCTACTTGGACCTATTTGAGACATTAGTAGATGTAGGATATTATAAACTAAATTTTATAATCTCCGAACTACTACTTATAGATTTTGGTCTTCCCGCCAATCTCCAAAATCCAATAAGTCTTTTTCTTTTTTTAACTTTTCTTCAGATGGAACTTTATTTATATCAGCTAATGTATTAACGTGACTTACGTTATTATGTCTATTTACAAATTAGGCAAGTGGTCATGAACACTTAGTACTTCTAGTGAAAATTATTCAATAAAGAACAGCAAGAGGTACGCCCTGTGTGATCGAGAATATTTAGGCTCTTAACAAGAGGCAGTCCCCATCATTCTTACACAAGCTACCACTGCTAAATCCTAACTGACTAAACTGTATTTTAGTTTAATATAGGTTGAAACCTAGTAATTTCCATCGAAGTTTACATATTTTTCAGTTATTTAGTAGTTACAGTAGTGTACTGCTTCTAGACTGTCTAACATCGATTTACTAGCCAGCAAATACTATGGCTAAGGGTACTTCTAAAGGCAAGGGAGCCGCTAGCTCTAAGCCTGCTAAGCCTGCCGAGGTCCTTGAGGTCCCTGTGGAAACACCTAGCCTGTCTGGAGTTGAGCCTGCCGATGAAACTGTTGGGGAAGCCAATTCTGAGGTTGGTACAGAGGATAATTCTGAGGATGACTCGTCGGATCCTAAAGCCTTGGAAGAAGAGGTATCTACTACCGCGGAAAGGCTCGCCAGCGTCCGTGTATCACCTAGGAGTGAAGCTCAGGACCCCAGCTTGCCTCCTGACCACGTGCCGTCAAATATTGGGGATAAACGTCGAAAGGCTGGGAAATTCGTGGATACGAATGTCGGGGACATTATAACTCCACATCTAAAGGACACTCCAGCACAAATCCGGAGTGAAAAGGAAGTATTGGACCTGTCCGAAAATTTCGGTTTCGCCATCGATGGAGAAGCCATTCCATTCAGCTCAAATCTTGGGGCCGAAGCTGAGGACGCCATAACTCGACAACGAGTGGTTGGATCCTCTCAATCTCGACGCCAATTGAACCGCACAGAAGCACTCTTGAAGGAGCTAGCGGCAGCAGCAGTTGTGGACCCCTCTATCGTGTCCCACTTGGCTGATATTCTTCCTATACCGAAGAAGAAGAAAAATTCGGGCCGTTTTTCGAACCCGAGACCTACTGGTTTACCAGCCAGTATGTTTACAACTAAGCCAGTTACCACTGGAGAGAGATAATATTTCAAAAGTTAATCTCTATAGCTCTGATGCTACCATCGACCATCCTCTTGACAAACCTAACCCTGTCAGAGGATATGATCGTATGGAACTCGATGAGGCTTACCATCCTCGTAATATCGACCCTCATTTGCCAACTAACCCTGCTAATCACGATTTTGGCAATCGCTACACCAGTACCTCGTTAGAGAGTTCCCGCTCTAATCCTGAGGATGAGGTAGTGAGAACCAGACATACTCGTCTCAGGCTATTACGCTCTGGTATGCAAGTCCTTGAGGACCGTCTATTGAATGACTCTGACCTTGACGATAGGAAAGCGGATAACATTCGCTATCTAATCGATAACAAGAGAAAGGAAATAGACACCATCTTGGCACTAGCAGCCCGTAGCACTGAGCATGAGCCTCGTGAACACTTAGAACCAAGCTTTATAAAGCAGCTAGGTAACGCGCAGGCTGAGGTCGATTTCTCTACTAATGAGAGTACAGTGGAGACACTGAAGGCCTTCGACCAACTTAAGGAGTCTGTCAGCCTTAGGGATAAACAGATGATGAATGCCTATATTCATTTCTGTGAGCCAGGTGAATGGCGAACTATCTTGAAGGCTCATGAGCCCAACTGGAAAGCCCTACCCTGGCACCAGTTGCGTGATAATATACTTAACACCTTTTTTGAAGATGCACGTGACCGTGAACTTCTAGAGTCTCGCAAGTTCTTTGCGAACGATACCACTATTCGAGGTGCTCTAGCTCATATGACACATATGAATACTCGGATGGGTGGTCGTACCTATACTGGCGAATATTTATTAATTTGTCAGATGATGGAGACTCTGGGAGCTAACCTCTTTAAGAAAGTCAATGATGACATCATCGCCTATGGTGATTTGCGATCTATGCCTTGGTCTGTCTTTGAGAAGATAGTTCACAAGCATACCAATTCCTCTACTAGAGTACTTAGTACCACGAGCTACACCCAGCCCACTAAGCGAAACACAGTAGAGACTAATACTGCGCGTAGTACTAAGAAACCTCGCACTACTACTGGAGGGGGTACTGGCTCTACTTCTACCGAACCGAAAAGTGAAAAGAAGGTGAGAGCGCCTTGCAAGAAGTGTGGTTACAACCTCACAAAACGTAATGGTGTAGAAATACGGCCTCCGGTCAGTCTAAAATATCAAGATCAATTGAGATAATACATTGGTTTTTATTTGTATTTTAAATAATTTAGTACAAGCTCTTTTTCCAATATTTCCAAGGTGTTCTAAATTCACTTTGATGGCTCCAATAGCCTGAGTATTTGGTATGACTCATCTACTTGGACCTATTTGAGACATTAGTAGATGTAGGATATTATAAACTAAATTTTATAATCTCCGAACTTCTACTTATATATTTTGGTCCTCCCGCGCGAAGCATCTGCTCCATACGGTAAAGCCATTCCCGCACTGCCGATACATCTGCCTTGCCTCCATAGACGTCAGGTTTATTGAGCTTCAGTGTGGGCCTCCCGACTGCAGATCGTTGCGGTTGGCCCAACGATTGCTGTATTTGTTGCTGTAGCTCAGCAATCTGTTGTTGATATTGTGCCATGTTATCACCCTCCACTTGCTGCTGTAAGTTAGCAACTTGTTGTTGATATTGTGCCAGGTCGGCCAAATTCTTCCTGATTTGTACCAACTCAGCCTCCATGTTATGGGCCCAGACTTGTTCAGCGATTGGGACAGCTGGTTCCTTGGCCCGACATATCTTAGTTTATGCTCTCTTAGTGATCCTCAGCTGTATCAGCTTGGGCGTACCCCAACGTGTCCGAGACGTTACTAACTCAGAGGCCCTAACGTTTGCGAAGTTTAAAAAGCGGAGCCGCAAGCAACCCTGGGCTTTGAAAAAATAAGGCCCTTACTTTTCCCACAAAGTGAGTTTTTATTTAATAACCCGCTCCAAACGCCGTTCGATCCACTGGGATAAACCCCACGTTAGCGTGTCCGCACGCCTTCTGAGCCCAAGTCCTTTTAAGCCTAGTACTGTACGACAAAGTCGCACTGATAACGGGGTACCTGGTCCTACCAAAGTTACAGCCGTTATCACACTTCCTTTTCGCTGAGAGAGAGCATCGTCCTATGATCAACGACAATCCCATGTTAATCGAGACAATCCTTGAAGGGCCCCTTCAGCCGCTTATATTATAAGGTCGCTCGAATTTCCCAAAATTCGGTTCTAAATCTCCAAATCCAAAAGTCGGCCCAAGAAATGATTATCACAGTTTTGGCACCAAAAAAAATCATAAAATCCCAAAATTCGGTAGTAGTAGCCTTATTCTTAGGTTTACGATATAAGCATTCTTCAGTCCTCTTCGTCCTTCTTTTTCTTATGTTCTTTAGTGAAAGTCTCCCCTCTAACGCTGGACGTGGACTGCTTTTATAGTCCGCCGGGACCTATCTCTATCTATTCCCGAGCGAACTTGTACTATTAACATCCTAGGCTATTAACTATAACTATAATACTCGTAGTGAGAGGGAAAGACACGGGCCAAGAAAACCCCCCTGCTACGAAGTTCTCAAGCTTTCTCATGGCGTTATCGTCTATGTATAGTCGTAGACACTTTTGCTCTGTTCGTGAAAATAAATACATAGACAGTTTTAAGTATGAGCCATGAGAATGACACTCAAAAATCATCAGGGCCTGGTTATATACGATTAACCCTGGCTTGGGGCCTGAAATAAAAACCCAATATGAATTTCCGGAATCATGACTCATCATTCGGGACCTGCCAAAATTCAGGGTACCGAAG